>QANY01003043.1:818003-963003 GCA_003255025.1 Datisca glomerata | reverse complement strand
TTGAAAAAATATTTTTACAAGGAATTTGTTTTTTCGGTAATTTACATATTTTTAAAATAATTTCAAAGATTTAATGGTTAAAAATTAACAATTAATTCAGCGCTCATGCAAAAATTATGAATTTGTTTTGGTGACTCCTATATTGTCAATAAGGTATGTGCAAAAAGAATTTTTGAATTATCTTATCTAGATCTTGAGATATAGCTGATTGTGACTCCTCGCCACCATGGCATGTTCATTCCTGCCATGTCAAAGAGTTTTCAGATTGCTCTTTAGGGGGGGCAAGGTGCCTGCTAGGCCACATGGGCAGGTGGCTTGGCTTGTGCCCCCCGGTGCCCCCCATCGCCCAATGCCTATGCACTCTTGTGCTTGGGCATTGGGCGATCGGGGGCACCGGTGGAGCCACTGTCGCTGCCGCCACCCATGGTGGTCCCCCGGCGGTCGGTGCGGCAATGGTTGGTCGAGATCGAGCGGGATTATTCGTTGTATGGGGGAAAGACCATAGGCAAAGCTTGTGCAAGGTTCAAAGGGTGTTGGATTCGTCCCCCGCCCAATGAGTGATGCTTACGGTTGATCCCATGCGTGATGACTCGAGAAGGATGAAAACTCGATTGGCCATTGCCACATCGACTGTTGGGGGGCTCCATGGTTGGTATGTTCTTGTCGGTGCTCGTATAGTTGGCATTAAGTGATTCGTGGCATGTTTAGACGGGCGGGCTTGGTTCCATGAGATGTTGTCGCGTGCTCTCGGCGTTGTGCTGGTGGGTCGTGGCACATTTGGTGGCTCCATGGCCTAGTTCACGTGCAGGCATGTGAGTGGTGTTGTAGTTGCGTGCGTTGGTAAGCTTGGTTCTTGTGCAACGAACTGCTAATGCATTCTCCTCATCATTGTTGTGCCGTAAACTGGATGCAAGCTTTGGGCTATCTATGGGTTCCTGTGCTTGATACCTACTTGATGGAATTGTTACGTCATGTTGCTCCTTTCTGTCGGTACCCCATTGGGGTGCGTGATGAATGACTAAGTAGTGGATGTGTTCCGCACGGCCTCGACAGTGTCGGGGTGGTTGAGGCCCATGTCTCGGCTATTTGTTCTCTTGGATGCGGAAAGTGAAGTGGATGTGGGGTTTTATGCCCTTCACGGCGTCCAAATTGAGTTATGGCGCTCTATAAGAATGATTGTCGTGCTTGTGATGACACATTGGCCTGATGGTAAAGGTTCGTTCGATGCCGACGTCAACGAAGAATGCTACATGGTTGATCCTGCCAGTAGTCATATGCTTGTCTCAAAGATTAAGCCATGCATGTATAAGTATGAACTAGTTCAGATTGTGAAACTGTGAATGGCTCATTAAATCAGTTATAGTTTGTTTGATGGTATTTGCTACTCGGATAACCGTAGTAATTCTAGAGCTAATACGTGCAATAAACCCCAAATGCATATTCGTTGGCTATGTTCCAGAGACTAGTGGTGGGTACTTTTATAGTCACAAAGATCAAAATGTGTCTGTATCGACAAATGCTACCTTCCTTGAAGACGACTATATGGAAAACTACAAACCTTGAAGAAAAGTAGTTCTCAAGGAATTAGTGACTTATGAGATCAGACCACCTTCAATTTTTAGTGATAAACGACAAACCAGAGAAATCACAGTTCCTGCAAAGGAAACCCCGGTGCAACGTCATAGTTGGGGGGGGGGGGGTTGTGGTACAACCAATTTATTATAAACTAGAAGCACATATCCTAGTGTCAGACACTAATACCGACCATCCATTATTTTATGAAGAAGCAATGGATGATCTTGAAAAGGAGAAATGACAAGATGAGATAAACCGGGAAATGAAATCTATGTATTCCAACTTCATCTAGGAACTTGTAGATCCACCTGAAGATGTCAGGCCTATTAGATGTAAATAGATTTTCAAGAAGAAAAGAGGTATAGATGGGAAAGTAGACACTTTCAAAGCTTCGTTAGTAGCCAAGGGATATACACAAAGGGAAAGAGTCGATTATGAAGAGACATTCTCACCTGTGGCGATGCTAAATCCATTAGCATTCTTTTGTCCATAGCTGCTAGTTTTGACTATGAGATATGATAAATGGATGTCAAGATAGCTTTTCTCAATGACTCTTTTGAAGAAAGCATCTATATGGTGCAACCTGAAGGGTTCATATAGAAGGGGCAAGATCAGAAAGTTTACAAATTGATTAAATCCATTTATGGATTAAGGCAAGCATCTAGATCTTAGAATTTTACCTTTCATGAGATTATAAATTCTCATAGCTTCAAGCAAAATGTTGACAATGCCTGTGTTTATAAATATATCAAAGATAAGATAATGATTTTCTTAGTTCTTTATATTGATGATATTATACTCATTGAGAATTATGTAAGAAATTTGTCAAAGGTAAAGAAGTGGTTAGCTGATCAATTCCAAATGAGAGATTTATGTGAAGCGAGCTATGTTCTGGGTATCTAAATCCTAAGGGATAGGAAGAACAAGCTATTTGCACTTTCTCAAGCATCTTATATTGATAAGGTGCTGGAGAGATTCTCTATGGAGAATTCAAGAAATGTCAACTACCGACCGAACATGAAATTGTCCTCTCCAAGGAACAATGTCCTAAGACAGCTCATGATGGAGAGGATATGGGAAAGGTTCTTAATGCTTCAGCAGTTGGAAGTTTCATGTATTCCATGTTGTGTATGAGACCATACATCTTTTATGTAGTGAAAATTATCAGTCGTTATCAATCAAATCCAGGTTTGGAACACTGGATTACAGTAAAGTATATTCTCAAGTATCTTAGAGGAATGAGAAACTATGTGTTTGTTTATTCAGGTGGAGACCTGAACCCCACTTGATATACTGACTCTGATTTTCAATCAGTTAGAGATAGTCAAAAGTTGACGTCTGGATCAGTATTCACCCTAGGTGGAGGAGCTGTAGTATGAAAAAGTATTAAACAATCCAACATCACAGATTCCACTGTGGAAGCTGAATATATAATAGCCTGTGAAGCTACGATAGAAGCGGTATGACTCAGAAAGTTCTATACTGATATGGAATTAGTTCTAGATATGCACAAGCCAATGATCATGTATTGTGACAACAGTGATGTGGTAGTCAATTCTAAATAACCAAGGAGTCATAAGAGGGGCAAGTGCATAAAAATGAAATATCATCTTGTAAGAGAGATCGTGCATCGAGAGGATACGACTGTTATGAAGATAGTATCGGAATAGAGCATGGCTGATCCTTTTACAAATACATTTCCTACGAAGTCATTTAAGGGTCACATGCGTTACATGAGATTGAGAGAAATGCTACATTTACTTTAGATCAAGTGAGAGATTGTTGGAGGTTATGCCCTCAAAGCATGTGTATTGACATTTTGATGTGAAATTTAATGTGGGTTACATTTTTCTTATAATTATTCATTTAAATTATTGTTGAATACCTTATATAAATATCTGAAAATTTCATATTCATTAATGAGACTATGACCTTGTATTAGTACGAGAGGATTAAGATCATAGATAATGAATAAAATTATCAGCAACATATTAAAGTATGAAATCTTTAATGAATTGTTGCTAGTACGGTTCACTAAGCATTATGAATGGGTGTAATCTAGATCTGGATCATTGATGTATATAGATATCTTAGTGAATGTACTTTATATAATCAATCCGATGGTTATATGTAAATCAGTCTGAATCCTGAGTAGTCATGAACTCATATGCATGCCTACTGGATCTTTTGATTCACTCGTTAAGGTTTGTTACAGGCTAGTGACTTTTGTTTTAGAGATTCAATGATGTGGATGACTGAGAACATGATCTTGAAAGATTTGGAATCCAAGCTTTCTTAACGGATTACATATTGATTTACTTAAGTATTAATTCTGAAACTGAATGGTTATTGAGCTCAAATTCATAATAAGATTTTTTTAATTAGCCATTACTTGTGGATTAATTGTACTAAAGTATCAAGAGATATTTAGAGGGGTAAATTGTTAATTTTGACCAGCTCTAATTTACGAATCAATAATTAGAGGACATAACTACATGAAATGATTATATCATTGGACTATATGAGAGTACTCTGTAATTACATTCTATAATCACTAAGAGTTCAATTCCATATTTATAGTGGAGTAATAATGAAATTAATAAATAAGATTATTTAATTATAAAGTTCAATTAATAATATGATTTATTGGAGTTTCGGATTATAGGTCCATGGTCCCTAAGTCACCTCTATACTACACTGTCTAGGGTGCGAATATTTCAGGATATGAGAAAATGATTGACTTGCAAAAGAAATTTTTATTCTGGGGTAAGTACATAATTATGAGATAATTAATTATGTGTGATTGATTAATTAAGAATTAATTAATTAAATTATTTATATATATAAATTTCAGAAATTATATATAAAAATAATTATCGATTATTTTTTAATATCAATAAGTGAGACACAATATCTAATTTGTGAGATTAGATAATTTAAATTATTATTAAATAATAGTTTGAATCAACTAAATCTGTTATTTGTGAAATGGCAAATAATTTAGTTGATAGGGATAATCAGATATGCTAATTTTGAATTAACTGAATTCTAGATATTTATCTGATTAAAATAATTTTTAATTTGTAGTAATTATCACGTGTTGATCAATGATTTAGAATCATAGATCGTCATGGGCTACTGTAATGCCACGTGGCACTATAATAGTAGGCGTGTAATACTGCAGTGCCACACGACACTACTGTGTGGCGTAATGAATAGTGCCGTGAGGCTGTGTGATGGTTTACGCAAATTGCAATGCTATGTGACACTACAGTTATGTACCATTATACAATGGATCCCATTGTATTGGGTAATTTGAAATTAAATATTAATTTTTAATTATCTCTAAATATCTGATACGCCATTATCTTGAAAATATACTTATATTATTCTAATGGCCACTGTTGGTGAATAACTTTATCAGTTCATCAATCAAGAATTGAATCGAGAACACAATTAGTGTCTACTGTAATTTTTCTCTGCGATTAAAAGTGAATCAAATCTCTACAAGAATAATCATCGCGTTCTTTTAGAGAATCATCTCACTAAATTCATTCTCAGTAAATCTCAGAATCTTATGTGTTGAGTACATGTAGAGACAGAAAAAATGTCTTGTAATATTCTACATGCCCACACACGTCCTAGTGCGTTGATGATTGACTTGCAAGATTTTGGTGTGGTTCTTGGAGTGTGCTGATCGTTGGAACGGTTTTGTGGGACAGAGGATCTATCGATTTTGTAAGGACGCTTGATATGGACTACAAGAGATATATGATTTCTAATCTTGTATGTTGTAGATTTAATGTATAAATATGTAATGAATCCTAACTGATTGAAAAAAAAGTTTTCAGTAAAAAAGTTTTTATTTGATTATCGTGGCATTTCGTAAGTTTTATTTTATTAAAAGATTTTATATTTATTAAAAATTTAATAAAGATAAATCTCTAGATCTTATGTGTTGAGTACATGTAGAGACAGAAAAAGTGTCTTGTAATATTTTACGCGCCACACACTTCCACCACGCACGTGCCGCGTTGACCAACAAGTGGTTTATGGGCGGTCTATATATATTTATATGTTAAATGTGGTGTGAGTTTTCTCGCATTATTCATATAATATGAGATATGCATGAATGAATAGATGGTTATGTTTTTTGAATGTATGAAAAATAATGGATCATTAATTATATGGTGATTATTGGGTTATAACTTATTCTTTTAATTTTTTTCTTAGAACTTGTGTAAGCTGTTTGGGGCGTATGAATTTTTGTAATTTCATTTTAAATATTTATTGTAATTATTTTGATCACGAGAAGATGAAAACTGCACGAGATGACCGACTAGGAATAAGAAAAGAAATAGGTTTTTTTTTAGACTTCTGGCACTGGCGTTGGAAATTTGATTTTCGGCGTTGGTGCTGCTGATTAATGATTACAGGGAATGTCACCGGAATTTACTGTTCCGGTGGCGTTGCTAGAAAATCAGCATCGGCACGACACCGCCTTGGTTAACGGCGATGGCCGAAGGCAGTTGGCAGCTGTCGGTGATGGTGGTCAACGGCGGCTGTGGCTGGGCGACGGTAGGAGAGTCCTATCGTTGGTGGCAATTGTTGTCACTTTTGTGGAAATTTTACAGAAACGCTGATACCAACCAACACTATCACTATAGAGTTTTATGAGAACCCTAAGTTTATCGATTATCCTTTTAAAATTTGAAATTAATGTAATTTTAAAATTAATAATTAATTTTAGTTAAGAAAAATAGTCTTTTCTAATTAAATAAGATTTTGTTCAAAGCTTGAAGATTATGAAGATGAACATCAGGAGGAGAAGGCAATATTTGGAAAATATATATTCTTGAGGTCCACTTCGTAATTTTTTCTTTATTTCAAAGATTGTATTTTAAAAATACCTAATAGTTACTTGGTCAATTATTATTTTATTTGATTATTAAATGATTTTTTAAATGTTATGTTTGATAACTTGTCTATATATTAGTCGATCACATATCATACATGAAAATCTCACACAGATTCATTTGATCATGCATCTAATTGCTAGAAACTTTATTTATTAGGATTGTCCTAATATGTTTATATGTATTATTTTATTAAATCAATTGCATGTAAACTTCTATATTTTAATTAGTTAAAATTTGATAATCACACCACACTATGGGCAATAGTAACATTTAGGATAACCGACTTTAGTAAAAAGGTTTTATTAAAGTTTGATGAATATAATTAGTAAGTTAGTCTAAGTTCACATAATTATGATTTAGGCACTTTAAAGGTTAAATAAACTTAAACCCATGAGATTGGCATAACTGATTTTAAATATTCATAGGGTTTAGAGAAAAATAAAGATAAAGCATTGGGAAACTTTGCAGCCATGGAAGCTGGGAAGGGTTGGTGATCAGAATAGACAATTTCATTGCTCGGTGTTTTGCTCTGAGATGATTACGCCCTTGTAAATTGTTGTTGCTTATGCTGATGCTATGTATTTACTACAATAGGCACAATTGAAGCTGAAGTCCTAGTAGAAGCAAATCCAATAATATTAGTTTGAGAGAGTTCTCAATGGAATTGTTACCAGGTATCATGGTAGCTGACGTATCTGCTAAGTCTGTTCTTGAGAAAGCAATGGACTGATGGGGGAGACTTACCCAACATGACATTTCTTTCTTCCTCTATATTAGAAGAATCACTTCCTCACGTGTTTCCTTCATCATGAAAACTATAATTCTTCTTTGATTGAGTAACTTGTGCAGCAGTGGCAGTGGCACCCATCATCTAATAACCACGCCTCGTAGCCTCCTGAATGCTCTAAACATGGGATGATTTGGGGAAATGGATGAAAGTTTAAGTCCTGACGTGGTGTTAGGCCCATTAATTGAAGCAAAAGACAAAGTAAAATCTTGAGATGATGATTCCAAGAATGATTTTTGAGTCCTACAGTTGTGTTGCCGCTGCTTTTCACCACCAGCCACGTATGCACCAGGAGGCATCAGAGCAAAGATTTGAAGTTGTACTGGCATTGCAAAATACTAACCATATACACTCATACTTGCTCGAGAAACTTGACTATCAGAGGTAAATGATAGACTATCTTCACTACCCTTCTCAGACTCAAGTTGGCGTGTTTGGTGGGAAACATGGTTCTGCGTCTACTACTAAAGATGTATCGATTGGGAGGATTGGGTTTTCAAAGTAGGAAATCCTTGCAAATTTATGAAGCCTTCATTGACACCATTGCTAGGAGGTCTCCGCTGATGGATTTTAATTGCTTTTGTGATGTCGAGGAAACACTTGAAATGTTACAGTTCTGATGACTTTATTGAGTCGACTGTGGTTGAGACTAAGAAGGCATAACAGCTTGCTGCTACGACGCAAGTCTAAAGCACCTTTAATGGATGCCTGTAATCATGTTCAAGATGAGGAAAATGTAGCTAATGATGATGAGGGTGATGTAGGCATTTATCAATGTAAAAGAAGGTGCATTAAGCCTTTTGGCTAAAACAACTGCAATAATGCCAAAAGATGCTTTTGTCCATTCTCTAGTTCCCCAAGTGAATAAACTATAGGAGGGACCCTTTGTTGAAGAAATCTAAAATTGCGTTATTGACATCATGCTAAATAACACTTCAAGACTTATTAAAAAATCAAGAGGAGACCTAATGAGGTCTAGGATTGATGGCATCAATGCAGGAAAAAGTGGCATCATGGATTTCAGTTGGGTAACCGAATGTAATACCCTCCAATCAATGCTTGGATCATTATTCTATGTACTTAAAAGCTAGGAGCCTAAATAATAAATAACTTGATATCCTCCTCGTTAGTAACTATAATGCCATTGTCACTAGAAAGCTGCATAATTTTGGCCCTAATGTTGTTTCTCTTATTGAGCTTAGGAAAAAAAGGCAGTATTATTGTCATCAAGGCTAATCCATTGAGCCCTGGATTTCAAACTGTAGAATATCTCCATAGCCTATCTATAGGATATAAGCTCCAAGAATGCACATATCTCAGCAACTTCAAGAGTAGGGTATTAAGGGTTGGCAAAAAGGTCAATTTGGACTTGCTGAAGCTTGATCCTGGCTTATGAAGCCTTGTACTATATGCTGAAGCAATAAGTATTGTGGAGAGCTTTTAGAGCATACTTGATGGCCTTCAACTTCTTAAACAATCTTTATATATGAGAACCCTAAGTATTAGTAGACCAAGCAAGCTGAACACAAGGTAAGAACTCATCATTTAAGCCTAAAAATCAAAGAACTTGAATATTGTAGGGCCTCTCTAATAGGTAAGACTGAAGTTTACTACTACTGAACAATAATCTTATATCCCTCGGGGAGTGAAAAGTACTATTGAAATTGTGAAAAAGGGCCTCCAAGCCTCATTCACCATAATGATATTAGTCTTATTCATAATGGTATTATGCCTTGCTTTGTTGTTGGCCTATGTGAATTAGCAACCACCATAGTTGAGACCCTCAAGCTCAAGATTGTTGGCACAAGCACGTAAGTTATTAAATACCTTCATCCCAGGTTTTAGTTCCTCCAACCTGCTCTATGGGGTGCTTCACAAAATTGAAATCTCCTAAGATGATTAAAGGGAGATTCTGAACAGTGGAACTGAAGGCACTAAGTGATACTAAAGGGCCTTTCTAGTAACTAGATCGTTAGACCCATGAAGAAAATAAGCGATAAAGGAGTAATGACTATCTAATATAGTTACATTGTAAGAAATAGCTTGATCAGTAGAACTAACAACAAAAACTAAAATAACATTAGGATTCCAAGCAAGCCAAACCTTGCTAAGGGTAATTAGCAATGTAATACAAACCAACAAAAATGTTTCTACTTAATCTGTTGAACTTCCATTCCTTAATTCTGGTTTCTAGATAGCAACAGAACATAATTTGATTTTATTACACGATTTTTGTACTTCAGCATGCTTAAGAGGCTTATTGAGCCCTCTGATGTTCCATATAGCAAAGATGGTCATTGGGATGATGAATGGGTGATATAGACCTTGGAGCTCCTCATACAAGCTATTTTGTTAATCGTCTTAAGTTTGACTTTCCTATCCCTTTTCTTAGCATGTTTAGAAGGATTGCATTTTGAATTAGGACAATTTACATGTAATACCAACTCATGAGTAGGACCAACTTCAACTATTTGATTATCCTATTGCTCTTCATATTATACTATCTGATTATCCTCCTCCACTTCACTATTAAGATCTTATTCTACCTCATCCTCCATAAGGGCTGCAATTATGTTCTTCTCAGGTGTCTAGGGCTCGCCTAAGGTTCTCCGATGCCTAAGTCAATAGTCAGCAATTATTTTGGCATAACCTCCTTAGGGCAGAGCGGGCATACCTTTTCTGTTAATTAGTAGATGTATTTGTACCTGAGTCTTCCAGTGGGAGGAAGCGTTTTGAATAAGTCTCTCGGAGGCATGCTGGGGAAGTTTCATGAGACACGATATCTGTCCTTGATTGGACGGAAGAGAGGTGACCTTTGACATAAAGTGATGAGTATTAATTGTCGATGTGCTTTCATGGTGATAGTTTGGAGGCTGATATGAAATTCTGCTATGATGATTGGACCTGTTTGGGTGCTACTTTCAATGGATAATGATGGTCTCATACTCAAGGTTATCCGAGCACTTTTTGTGAATTCTATTCTCGCTCTTTTATGTGCTCGGGTCTGTGCGACTCGAGCTCCCTCAAGACTAACCAGGTGAAGTCAGTTCTTCTTTGAAACATTCTTCCATCACGAGCTTCCCAATGCGGCATAACACGTGTAATCACATTATTGGTGGTTGAGAAAACACCCATAACTGTTGCCCCTAGTTAAGGATTTATGTGGCGCTTACTTCCCAAGTCTGAAGAGTTCTATTTTCAAGCTCCTCATCCGAGGCTACCTTGATGTGGTGATAGAATTCATCACCTATCCTGGGCACCTCATACTAGTGCCTTTATTCTTATTTATCAAGAGAGATTGCACTGAATAAATCCAATTACGTGATCATTTTTGTCGCAACTCGCAACTCATGCGTTTTGTCTGGGGTACTCGGTAGACATCACTCTTCTTGATGTCTAGATAGGCGTGCCTGCTCTACCTAGACCTTCATCTCATTTGGCGAGAATGAGAGCTCGACAAACATATTTCCTCGATGTCTAGCTAAACGTGCTTGCTCTTGCTAGACCCTCGATCCCATCTAGTGAGCATGAGAATTTGATATACATCTTTCCTAGATGTCTAGCCAGGCGTGCTAGAGTATTTTTTAAATTTTTGTAGACTTAGGCATTTTTGTGAGTTGCATAGGAATTTTTACTTGCCTAGTAACCCTTTTAACTGAAACATAATTGATCAACGTGAAACTTAACCTAACTTTGATACGAAGATGGTTAGGGTGCACTTGATGACCTCACAAAGTGATAGTTTGGTGTGCTTGAGAGCTTAGGTAATGCTGTTGATAAGCTGTAGTAATAGAAACTAGATTGATATCGATAAAGTAGATGAAATGGAATTTAGCCATGCTAGCCCCTCTATCCTATTGAATATCTCATTCATTTTAGTAGCCTTGTTCCAGTCAGTTCTCAGTAGACTTAATTTTTTATCTAAGCATTGCACATTTTAGAATTATTGTAAATCAATCGCACATTTTGCTATAGCGTTACCTTACAAGTTAAATCTATTTGACCACTTAAGCATTGCATATTCCCTATTCCCTATAGGTTTGACACTTAGTTACTACTATATTACTTGTTGTGACACGTATACTTGTGTAAGATACACTCACACACAACAAAAAGTTATACACCTACCACTAACAGTTCGACGTGAATCGTGGATCCATATCCAATACTATGGACACTAAAACCCCATGAAGTTTGACAATCTCTCGAATATACAATCAAGCCCAATCCTCAACTCAAAATATGGCCTTTCCAGACAAGAAGTTTGCAAACTTGGTAAGACGATCCACCACAACCCAAATGAAATTATAACATCTTCCCATCCTCGGTATCCATTAAACAAATCCATAGTGACGTGCTCCCACTTCCATGTAAGAATAGATCATGGTTGCAAGACACTAGATGGTTGTTGTCTCTGAGCCTTGATTTGCTGGCGCACCAAACATTTACTAACAAACTCAATGATATCATGCTTCATACCATTCCACCAATAATGTAACTTTAAATCTCGATACATCTTAGTACTACCATGATGCACTGTGTATGGTGTACTATAAGCCTCCATGAGTAATTCTTGCCTCATGACAGCGTCTTTCAAGACACAAAGCCTCCCATGAAACCGAAGATTGAATCCTCACTGACAATGAACCTAACTGACAATGAAATATTGTCTATTTTACAACGTAGTTCACTACGAATCAGACGCAACTCTAAGTCTAAATTTTGTGCATTGATAACGCATTGCTATAATTAATGTTGAACTATGAACTGTGCTAACTGTGATGTAGTGTCCTTCAACAAGACTTGAATCTTGGTGTATTCAAAATCCTAAAGGATATGCTTTTAAGACATAATAAGAGTTGTTTAATAAGCAGATTTTTGACTTAAAGCATCGGCTACCACATTTGCTTTTCTTAGGTGAAAAATGATATCAAGATCATAGTCCTTCACTAGTTCCAACCAATGGCGCTACCTCATATTCAGCTCTTTCTAAGTGAAAAAGTACTTGAAACTCTTATGATTTGTGAAAATCTAACACTTACATCCACACAAGTAATGTCTCCAAATCATGAGGGCAAATACAATGACAACTAACTCCAAATCGTGTGTAGGATAGTTCTGCTCATAAGGCTTGAGTTGATAAGAAGCATAAGCTATAACTTTTCCTTGTTGCATCAAAACAAAACTGGTACATCTCTTTGAAGCATCGTTGTAAATCGCAGAGTCGCTCCTACCACCTAGAATGGTAAAAAATGGAGCTGACACCAATTTTGTTGAAGGCTTTAAAAATATTTCTCGCACTCTATTGTCCAAGTAAACGTGGCATTATTCCTAGTCAACTGCAAGAGTGCAACAATGATCTTTGCAAGATCCTCAAAAACCTTTTGTAATATCCTGCTAGACCCAAAAAATTATTAACTACTGCTTCAATCTTAGATAGGTCAACAAAGATTCCATCTCGAGATACCACGTGACCAAGAAACGATACTTGATGAAGCCAAAACTGACACTTCTAGGATTTGACATATAACTGGTGTGACCTTAGTGCCTATTAAAAAATCCTAAGGTGATCTATATACTCAGCTTCTGACCTTGATTACACCAGAATATTATTGATGAACACAAGTACAAAAGAATCCAAGTACTCATTCAACACCATGTTCCTCAAAATCCATAAATGCTGCTGGAGGATTGGTTAATCTAAATGACATCACCATGAACTAATAATGGCCATAACAAGTACGAAATGTTGTCTTAGGAATATCCTTATCCCGTAGCTTGAGCTGATGGTAACCTGATCTTAAATCAATCTTAGAGAATATTAACGCTTCCTGAAGTTGCTCAAACAAATCCTTAATGTGCGATAACATATACTTATTCTTAACACTAACTCTGCTTAACTCCCTATAATCAATGTATAACCTCATAGATCCATCTTTCTTTCTTTTTAACAAATAATACCGGAGCAACCCAATGTGAAATACTCAGTCTAATGAAACATTTGTCAATAGTTTTTGGACTTGATCCTTAAGTTCTTTCAACTCAGCAGGTGCCATACGATACAGAGCTTTTGATATGGGGTAGTTCTTGGTACCAACTCAATACAAAAATCCATCACTCGTGGAGGGGGAAGTCTAGGAAATTCATCAAGAAAGACATCCAATAACTCACAAGTAACTGAAACTGATCTAATATCTAATTGGTGTCTTAAAAGTATCCAAAACACAGGCTAAGCAATCCAAATTATCGCGATCAAGAAGACATTGGCCCATAAAGAAGATATGACCTTTGTCATCGATCATTGTTTAGATCACCTAAATTTGATGTTAGGTCCATGTAGAGGTAGGAAGAGAACTTCCTTACGATAACTGTCTATGTTGGCACAGTTATCAGCCAACCAGCTCATCCCTTGGATTACATCAAAGTCATGCATCCCTTGGACTATAAGTTTAGCATTCATAACATGATATGCTATCAGCACTGAGCAAGACTCTATCACCTTATTAGCTAAGAAAAAGCTCCAGAAGGCGTAGAAACACACAACTCAAAGTCTAATGGCATAACATGTAACGATGCATGAGTCACAAATGAAACACATATGAAGGAGAGTGGCTAAGTCGAGTGGCCATCAACTATCAGTGGATAAGTTGAGTGGCCATCAAACTCGGGTGGGTTTAGCCTCTTGAATGTCTATATCAGCTATATATCAACTGGTATTGTTTGTTGTGGCTGTTGTGTTGGGCGAGTTATCACCGTCTGTCTCAATAGCTCCAGTAACTCTTGAAACATTTCAACCGTGGTCACTGGTGGGTTAGTAGCTGTATCGACGGGTGCATGACTGTCGTCGTTTCTTATCAGGGAAGCCATTGCATCAACAACTCTCTCACTCTGCTGATTTAGCTTCCATCTCAGCATCTTCATCTGTCAACACCTCAGCCTCCTCGCTTGATCATAGCTCCGACACAATGCCTAATAGATAGTCTCAAGATATGCTTCCTAAAGGCACACTCCATCACAATTTGTTAGGAATCAGTAATGTGATGTCGGCATATGCAGCTTCACGTGAAGGTTATTCTTCACTAACTAATTGCTGCAACTAATCAATATTTCCTATGATTAGTGCAGCCCTATATAATTCTCTCTGTCGATCATAATTGTATGATATTTTGAATGAAGTAATATACAAATAACAGTCATTTCTTATCAAGGCATAATCGCTTACTTTATAATTCAAGGCATCATCGCTTACTTTATTAATATGTATAATCGCTTACTTTATAAATCAAGGCATAATCTCTTATTCATACCAGCTAAGTTGGAATAAGATTGTAGAACCAAGAAAGAGATTGTACTAATGTCTGAAATAGAGAGTTTGGTCTCACATTTCTTCTGCGGACTCAACGATGAGATCACTGATGCCTACCACCTTCTCTTTCTAGTCTAAGTGGATATTTTATCTATGTCAATGTTGCTGGTACTACACAAATGTTTGGTACGTCAAAATGGTGGTTCAACCAGACAAGATAACTCACTTTGTAATTTTCAACGTTTAATTAGGAATACTTATGTCGGGAAAAATATTTTTTTAATGAATCTTTTTATGACAAAAAACTAGCAATCCTCATTTAGTTGTTCTTGTTCCATTTAATTTCCTCAAACTAGATTTGAGTTTTAAACCGATAACCAAGAATTAGATTAAATTTTAGTTCACTAAATGATGCGCCGGTAATCTATAGAATGATTAATGTTTAAGTTATCGATTACTAACTTATGAATGATTGACACAATATTTAATTAATTGTTAAATTCATAATCTCGGATTTAGTCTACTTAGAATCATTCTTATTATTGGTGTAGTTAGATGGTTCATGCATAGAATTTGTCCATAATAGACAATCTTGCCCCGTTATTACATATTACTCATTGTTGAATTTCTAAATCTTCATAAGACTGAGTTTTAGATCAAGACTTAATTAATCATGAGATGTGTTAAGTATTCATAGGTTAATTTGCCAAACCATGATGAAATACATACATATTATTTATTGACACGTCATTTTATCAATATAATTTAGTCTATAACTTAGCTCTATAGGATTTCATCAAGTATATTGGATTAGTGGTTTATTTGCCAAACTTTCTATTTTTGATGTGATAAACCAAAAATAAAATAAAAGAAGAAAGTGTCTTTAAGGCAGTGTAGAGGGGAGCACCATCATTTTACTCTAATCATATGTTTACCATGCAAGTTGCATTATTTTCTCTCATCGGATATGTTTTACCCTCTGAGGAGGCTGAATGGACAATGGTCATCTCTAAAAGATTTAAGAAAAAGATAGCTGGAAATCTAAATTTGGCCATTATCCCCTTTACTTAGGATGCAGACCCTGAGCCCATAAGTCAAGTTAGTCCAACCACTTACCAGATTGATAATCCTAACTCTCTTCCCTATCCCCTAGCATGGGCTCTAGTCTCAACAGAAAGAAGAAGAAGAAACCTGGACCCCCACCCTACTTAGCTAGGTGACTTATCTCTTTTCACTGAGGGTTCACCCAACCCTAATTATGTTTAATATAGCCACATGGAATGTCAGGGGCCTTAGTGGTACCCTGAATCAGGCTGATGTGAGAAAATTATGTAGAGACTATAATTTATCCATCTGCTCAGTGATTGAAACTAAGATTAAGGCTTCCAAATTTCTTAGATTGTCTGAATCCATTTTCCCTAACTGGAATGTTGTGGAAGAATATGGTAGCCTAGGATAACACTATGCTTGATGTAGTGGTCCTAGACTCTAGTGATTAAGCCATCATTGTAAGGTGAATCTCTTCATAACAATTCTACCTATTTCATTACATTTGTGTATGGCACTAATGCTAAGCGGTCCAGGAAACAATTAGGGGATTTCCTGGTTAGATAATACTCTACTTGTTCACTGGCCCCATGGCTAATTCTAGGGGATTTCAATGTCATCAAATGCCCTGCTAAGAAATCAATGGGTGTCAAAGGATGAGATGAGGGTATGAATGACTTCAACTCATGCCTTTTCAATATAGAGGTTGAGGATTTTACTTATTCAAGATGCCAATTCACCCAATCTAATAAGCATGATGATGACATCTTTATTATGTGCAAGCTGGATAGGGCCCTAAGAAACAAGAATTGGGTGGACTTATTCCTTGACGCAAGATTCCATTTTGCATCACCATGCATCTCTTACCATAGCCCTATTGTTCTCCAACTAGCTAAGACCTAATAGAAACCCAAGATCAATTTCAAGTTCTTTAACTTTTGGTTTGAGATAGAAGGCTTTCAGCTTATCATTGAGTAAGCTTAGAGTACACCAATCCAAGGCTCAACCATGTTCCAAGTGTGTGAGAAGCTCAAAGCAATCAAATTGGATCTTAAGGAGTTCAACCAGACCAAGTGTAGTGATATATCTACCACGGCCAAACTGGCCAGAGCACAACTGGAGTCCATCTAGAGAGATATTGCTAAGGACCCCACTGATGCAAATTTGCCTCCTCAGGAGAGAGAAGCTTACAAAAGGCTAACTAAACGTAGACATTCTGAAGAAAGTTTCTTTAAACATAAATCCAGAATTAGACACCTCATTCTTCTTTCAAAGCATGAAAAAGAGCAGAACTAGACAAAAAAACCACACATATGGTGGATCAATGTACTATTTTATACAACCTTGAAGATATAAAAAGCCACATCTTACAATTCTCTATAAATCTATTAGGCACCCCTTTTCCACCGGCTAATAAAAACTCAAATATCCTATATTGTGCTTTACCTAAGAAGCTTAGTAGGAAGCTAACTGCCTCTCTCATTATTCCTGTCACAGAGGAGGAAATGAAAGGGGAATTTTTCAGCATGGGTCATGATAAGGCACCAGGCCTTGATGGGTTTTTAGCTGGGTTCTTTAAGAAAACCTTGCATATTATAGTAGAAGAAGTCACATATGTTATCCTTGAATTATTCCAAACTAGTCACCTACTGAATGAGTTGAACTCAAAAACTATCTCATTAATCCCAAAGACCCCAAATCCATTAACTATAGGGGATTGCAGACCTATTTCATGTTGTAATGTCTTATATAAATGCATCACCAAATTCTGACAGACAGGATGAAGTCACTCTTCCAATCCTCATTAGCAAGAATCAAAGTGCATTCATACCTAGGAAGATAATTGAAGACAATATATTTCTATCCCAAGACATCCTTAGAAGCTACCACAAAGCATTAGGGATTCCAAGATGTGCCCTTAAAGTTGACCTAAAAAAGGCTATGATAGTGTGAATTGGACCCTAATTGGCAAGGCTCTTCAATGTATGAATTTCCCCTTACCTATTTATTATTGTCATGGAAGTTCTTTTAGGGATCCTTTAATTTACTGCAACTCACACTCTTTCTAGCTTCATTGGAGATGTGAAAGATTGGGTTTAGTGAACCTATGCTTTGCAAATGACCTTTTGATCTTCTGGAAAAGAGATCTTGACCCTGTTAGGGTTTTAAAGGAGTGCATTGAGCTATTTCAAACCATTTCTGGACTACAACCAAACATTCATAAAAGCCAAACCTTCCTCTCTTGGGTAGATGAGGACACTACACTAGATATTCATGGGATCTTGGGGTTCCTTGACGGACAATTACCTGTGAGGTACCTGTGAATGCCTCTAATTACAACAAAACTGGGTAAAACTGACTGTAAATAATATGTGGAGAGAATTACTAAAAGGGCCAGGTCTTGGGACTCTAAGTACGTATCCTATGCAGGGAGACTACAGCTGATCAATGATGTGCTCATGTCAATGTTCCAATTCTATGGCTAACACCTTTGGTTTCTGGTCTGTGCATCCAAAATATATCTCAAGCTTAAGGAGAAATATTTACCTCTTTGTTCTGTGAAGATCAAGGATGGCTCAACAAATAAGGTATTGACTGATAGATGACACCCTTTGTGGATCCTACTGTCTAGATATCAGTAAAGAATCATGTCAGGAACAACTGGACTCTAGATACCACAGTGAGTGCTATCATTCATGATGGTCAGTGGTCTTGGCCTTCTACTCGAGTGTTGTCATTCATGAGGGAGATAAGGAACCCCCCATGCCACCTCCAAATCCTTTTACCCTAGACACATGGAGCTAGAATGCTAGCCTCAATGGCCATTTTTCAGCTGGACACACTTACGAGTACTTTGCCACACCTAGGGAGAAAGTGGGATGGGCCAAACTGTATGGTTCAAATATTACATTTCAAGGTGTAGCTTTATCTGTTAGTTGACCACTAGAGTTAGGATTGCACAATGGAATAATTCTAGATTGCAGGGACTTTTGGACTATCTTTTCTATGTAGGATGCCTTGAATCTAATTCTCACCTATGTATTGCTTATGATTATGCCAAATCTGTTTGGAGTAGCCTAATGACTAAATGTGAGCTTGTTTGTAGAGATGCTAATTGGACACCACTGATGCCTTAGCTCATGGTTTGGAGTAAGGGTGGGGGCCTTAGGATCCTCTTTTGGGGGTTACCTTCATCTCCTTCATTTACTACATGTGGAGAGAAAGGAACTCGAGAGTTTTTTAGGGAAAATTGAGAGACAAAGCAGTACTCATCAAGTTGATGTCCCAAAATATCAGAGATAGGCTCTCCAAATCCAAATGCTTCAAAGAAGATCCTCTTGATAAGACTGTGGCTATTAGGTATTTGTGTAAATAGGCTTTTTATAGTCTGTAACTATCCTATATGCGGTTTATATAATATCTCTTTTATCGAAAAAGATATGTTTTGCCCTTATATATATACTAAGTATTGGGTGATAGCCGGAATGATAGTATCTACATTATTAATGAGTAAGAGCTGAAATAATGGTTACTCATAGCTTTCAACAGGTTACATGAAAACCATATCTTATTTATTAAAAAAAAACTTACAGAAACATACATGTTTCAACCTATTTCTCTATTCAGTTGTTATTTGATCATTCAGATTGAAAATCATAGATAAATACATATAGCACAACCAACTTTATCTTGCTACATATTCCACTAAAATACGCAAATTATCAACAAATAATGTCTTCCTTTTTAGTAGATTGCAGTCAATGTCGTTATAGTCTCGTCAATCTTGATGATGAATTTTTTTTATATTTGTTGCTAAAAGATCTGTTGGTCTTACTTGATGAAGTGAAAAAAGTAGTGTGGTCACATCAGCTTATTATCCATTTATCTAAAAACATGAGAATGAAAGAAAGAAAGTTGGAAAGAAGATTATAATGATTCAAACTGTTTCAAGTTGCTGAGTAACCGGATGTGTTCATCATCACTGTTGCCAAGAAGCATATGAGCCTATTGCAACAAAGAAAAATATCATCGCTAGAGTAACCAATGTTGACATTTGTGTAAAAAGGTAGTGTGACATTAAAAGACCCATAAAAAAAGAGAGAAGAAGAAGTTATCAGATGAATGATATCAACATATCATTTTTATCTTGTAAAATCCTTTGTGATTTGAATGCCCATTGCCCTTAGTTGTTTGATATGCATGTATTAGTTGAGAAGGATTTGATAGGTGAGCTCTGAATGCTAAGTTAAGTGGTCTTGAGTAATTCAAGGGCTGATAGACTTAGTCTCTCACACACATTTAGGGGGATTCACATTTGGGAATAAATTTATTTGAGAGTGGACTAACAGAAACTGAATTAAGAATGAATTAAATAGTAGCTAAGTCTTAAATTCAATATGAGGGCTAAGTATCAATGGTTGTTCAGGAAGCGAGAATTTGAGTTTGTATTGGTATGCTTCTATTGATTCCATTTGATGTTTATTTTCCTGTTGTTATAACACTTGAGGACCAGCAATAGTTTAAGTTTAGAGGTGTAATAACTCAAGGAAATTAGAATTCTCCCGTAGCTTCCAAGCTTAATTTAATATTAATTGAATGGTGATTTTTTTAGTTAATAGTAATAGTTTTTTATCATATGATGCTTGTTGCCTATACTAAATGGGATTTTAATTTATTTTGCTAAAATGACATTAACGATTTGAAAATGCACTCAAAGTAGGACTCAAGTTGGGGTTAAGCGAGAAAGTGTTACAGCATATGCTATATGTCGCAACGTGCATGCGACGCGGAGCGGCGATTGAAAAATTATTTTTTGAGAAAAAAAAAAAATTCGGAGTCGCCAACAATCATTTTAGGGCGTGATTGGTCACCCAAATTTAAAATCAAATATTTGGTCTGTGAAAAATTAAAGTTGGCTCGGGAATCATTTACGTGTAGGGGATGTATTAGCACCCCACACCGTCCATTATAAAAAATGGTTACCAAATTTAATCAAATACTATGCAAATTATTTTTTTCTAAAAATAATGTTATAAAAATTCAATTTTGAATGTCCCATTTGGTACATTTTGCATCATAAAAATGAGTAGATAAATTACCTTCAATGGGTGGTATAAAGACCATTGAAAAATTATTATTTTTAATCAAAGCGTTATTGGAGTTACTCTCGGTATCCTAAAAATAACTGCTCACCTAGGTAGTTCGAGAAATTTGGTATCCCAAAATTCTAAAGTCCGTCATCGGATTTTTTTAGTGAAAACTAAATAAAGAAATTTACAAAATTCAAACCGAATTGTTATGGTTTTAACTTACGAGCATCAATTTTGATGATAAAATAATAAAATAATAATCACATACAAACGTGACATATGAAAATAATACATAAAAAGAGATAACAACTATAAATATAAAAAAAAGAATAATGGAAATGAATGTTAGAGATGATAAATATGTATGATAAATTTTAAAAAAGAATATGCGGGGTGAAAATAATGAAACAAGACAGTGAAATAATTAAAAATAAATATAAAAATAAATTACAACAAATTAATAATATCTACTGAAAAAAATAAAAAAATAAACAAACATAAAAAAAATTAAAGTAAAATTTTTTTATACAGAGGGTGACGTCACCCTCTGTCTTTTTTTTCTTAATTTTTCATTTTTGCATATATATATATATAATTGTTTAGTAAAATAACTTGATAATAATTTTTTTATATGTAAAATAAATTAATCTATGAAAAAATGCTTAATTTCATATGATTAGCATGAGCATGCTTTTTTTACTACATGGTCTATTAATTATCATTTTTTATTTCTTCACCTAATGCTAATCAAATAGCAAAATAATGATGATGAATGGTTATTAATTTAAACAAGTGTCACTAAAAATAAATAAATAATTTTGTTTGGGATATAAATATATCATTTTTTATTTTTGGACTACTTAGATCACTAATTACCATTTTTCATTTCTTCCTTCATTGCTAGGAATAATCATAGATGGTAACTAGTTTAAACAAGTGTCACTAAAGAAAATTCATAAAACTTTCAAAATAAAATAATTTTTGTTTGGGATATAAATATACAATTTTTTTTTATTTTAGACCACTTAGTTCACTAATTATCATTTTTTCTTTCTTCCTTCATTGCGAGGAATGATCATGGATGGTAACTAGTTCAAACATGTGTCACAAAAATAATGGTCAAAAATTAAAAAAGAAAAGAAGATAAGATTTGTAAGAACATAAAAAAAATCAAAGCTTAAATATTTGTATAATCTTGTATAGAGATTTTACTCTATATTTTATGCATTTTTATGTATGAGAAATTATCATAGGAGATCTTTTCATTAAATGTACACTTTCAACCCATTAAATGATTGATTCACATTGAGTTAATTTTACACCTCTCAAAATTTTATCCTCATTCTCATTGATTGTGTTGATGACAAAAAAATCTCATCATCAAAGTTGTAGAGAGATAAACAATATATGAAAGTAAAACTTAAGATTAAATGTAGGAGAAATGATAAAGAATGAGCAAAGAAGCCTATATATGAAAAATGAAACAAAGAAATATTAAATACATGAGTATGAAGAAGAGAAATGATTAATTAGAATGAACAAAATATATTGTAAGCTAAAATATAAGAAATTTGAACTACCTTAATAAAAAGAAAATGAGAAGATGGAAGATGAATAGAAATGAAAACTCTCTTTCTTTCCCTTTTTCACTATTTTCTCAAAACCTCTATTTCTCTCTCTAAAATCTCTTCTCTTCCTCACTCTCCCCTTTTCAAATGAAGACCTCCCTTCTATTTATAGGCAAACTTAGGGCTTCACTTTTTTTATTTTAGTCTTTTTGTTCCTTTTTTTATTTTTAGTTCTTTGACAAATTTTCTTATTTTTTAGGCAATAGGCTATTTTTCAAATTATACACATAGTCTTAAACTAGTATATGGGCAAAAAAAATAAAATTTATATTTTCAAAGTATTGGACCGGACAAAATATAGTATCTACAGCTGCCCCCATTTGTTTACGCTTCTAAACTTAGAAAGTGTGCAAAGGTGTAGATAAGTATTTTGATCGAGAAAAACTATATAGATAAAGGAAATAGAAACCTCGACCTATTTGGGTTCTATGAAATGATGGAGCTTATGAAATGGACCTGGATAGACACAAGCTTCGACCTCGACTCAATTCGGGTTCGATTTAACCCTATAAATTGAAACGGACCAGGCGCTGACACCGGATTTCGACCGCGACAAAGTCGTGTTCGATTTAACCTAAGATAAAGAAAGGACGCGGACCTGGATAGACACAGGCTTCGACCTCGACTCGATGCGGGTTCGATTTAACCATATTAATTGAAACGGATCAGGCGCTGACACCGAGCTTCGACCACGACAAAGTCAGGTTCGATTTAACCAGAGATAAAGAAACGACGTAGAATTGAATATAGGTAGGCTTCGACCTCGACTCGATGGGGTTCGATTTAACCATAGATAAAGGAAGGGCGTGGACCTGGATAGACGCAGGCTTTGACCTCGAATCAATGCGGGTTCGATTTAACCATATTAATTGAAATGGACCAAGCGCTGACACCGGGCTTCGACCACGACAAAATAAGGTTCGATTTAACTGAGATATTTGAAAGGAAATGGACCTGGATAGACGCAGGCTTCAACCTCGACTCGATGCGGGTTCAATTTAACCATAGATAAAGGAAGGGCGTGAACCTGGATAGACGCAGACTTCGACCTCGAGTCGATGCAGGTTCGATTTAACCATATTAATTGAAATGGACCAAGCGCTGACACCAGGCTTCGACCACGAAAAAGCCGGGTTCGATTTAACTGAGATATTTGAAAGGAAATGGATCAGGATAGACGTAGGCTTTGACCTCAACTCGATTCAGGTTCGATTTAACTAAAGATGTTGAGATGATTTTTGATATGATATTTACAAGTTTCATGTGGTGCAAGAGCTAGACTAATGCATAATCTAAATGTTGGAAAGTCATGTATGGATTTTGAAAGAATATTATTAAATGATTCATGCACTTGAACTGCATCAAAATAGATCAATATGATGCATGTCTATGCATTGTAATTATTGAATATAAATGCAAAGTAGTGATTTTGAGTGCATGCGTGCTATGCATGATTGAAAATATTTGTGAGAAAATTATTTGATGATTTTTTTGAAAGTTGACTAATGTCGCCATATCCTTCACCCTTCAAATCAATACTTGGCCTAAGGTCATGGACTCTCCATGAAGTATCGAACATACTTTCAAGAAAATGATGCGTCCTTATTCATTGGTTTGTGCCCCAATATTCGGCTTTACGTCGATGATGAAGAAAAAAGTGGATAATTTCTCCACATTTTGCTTTTTTTCTGTACTTTAATTGCAATCCTCCAAGCATGCTTTAGCCTTCGTTATGTGCATACCAACTTTCTCGGGATAACTTTTCAGATTCCTCCTCGTACTCAGACAACCTTTCTTAGTTCCTATTCTTTTCTTTTTTCTCTTTTAATTAGCTTTCACCTAACCAAGTTTATACTTCTGAGTTATTTTAAGAGTAATTAATGATATCTTAGAATTGAGAGGAATAAGAAATAATGGAAATAAGGAGAAGATGAAGTATATGTATTTTTCAATTGAAAAAGAAAAAATGCCCTTCATTGTTGATGAATAATGTTTACAAAATGATGATTTGGAAAAAGAAAAAAAAATGGAGGAAGAATTTTTTCAGTATTCGAGACAACTTTTTTTTAAATAGTTTTTTTGTCTAACTTCATTTTTCCCATACTTAGAGCGGTCAAATGAAGTACTTCTTGACTGTATTAAAATTAACTGTGTGCGGTAAATCATCTCCATCCATGTTTGTTAGCATGAGAGCTCCTCTCGAGAAAGCCTTCTTGACAATGAAAGGCCCTTCATAATTTGGGGTCCAGTTCCCCCGGTGATCCTTTTGATATGAGAGTTTCTTTTTTAACACCAATTCTCCTTCTCGGAAACATCAAGGACGTAATTTTTTGTCATATGCGTGCATCATTTTTCTTTAATATAATTGCCCTCTACATAATGCAGTCAATCTTTTTTCCTCGATGAAATTCAATTGCTCATATCGTGTTTGTACCCACTCTGCTTCTTCTAATTTCGCCTCCATTAAGACTCTGAGGGATGAAATTTCCACCTCAATTGGAAGGACCGCTTCCATGCCATATACCAAAGATAATGGTGTTGCCCTAGTTGATTTTCAGACTGATGTGCAGTACCCATGCAATGCAAACGTGAGCATCTCATACCAATCCTTATAAACCTCCATCATCTTCTCTATGATCCTTTTTATGTTCTTATTGGCTGCTTCCACTACTTCGTTCATTTTTAGACGATAAGGAGATGTATTATGATGCTTAATTTTAAATTGCTCACATAATTCTTTCATTATCTTGTTATTTAAATTTGTCTCATTATCTGTGATTATCTTTCCAGGTAGACCATATCGACAAATTATCTCCTTTTTAAAAAACTTAACAACCGCACTTCTGGTTACACTCGAATAAGAACTTGCCTCCACCCATTTGGTAAAATAATCTATATAGACCAAAATGAAACGATGCCCGTTAGAGGCTTTGGGTGTGATGGGACCAATGACGTCTATGTCCCATATAGAGAACGGCCAAGGCGCGGCCATTACATGTAAAGGGGATGCGGGTACGTGAATTTTATCCGCATAAATTTGACATTTATGACATTTCTTGGCGTACTTGATGCAATGAGATTCTAGAGTTAACCAATAATATCCTGCTGCTCAAGATTTGTTTGACCATCATATGTCCATTAGCATGAACTCCACAAATTTCTTCGTGAACTTCCTCTATGATTTGATTCGCTTCTCTTGCATCAATACATCTTAAAAGCACCATATCATGGTTTCTTTTGTAGAGTATTTCACCATTCAAGAAGAAACCCATGGACAATCTTCTAATAGTGCGTTTATCATTGTCAGAAGCTTTGGATGAATATTCTCCATTCTTTATATACTGCTTGATGGCATAATACCATGGTCTTGTGTCTGGCTCTTCTTCAATACTCATACAGTGATAAAAAAAATCTCGCTTCTCAATTTTTATGGGTTGCACTTCTTCCTTAAAGTCTGCGGTGAACATGGATGCTAGAGTTGCTAGTGCATCTGCAATTTGATTAGTCTCTCTAGGTATATGGTCAAATGAGATCACTTCACAAGTTCAGCTTAGCTTAGTTACATGTTTGTTGTAAGGTACTATCTTGGAGTCTTTAGCTTCCCATTCCCTGTTTAGTTATCGTATCACCAATAACGAATCTCCGTACACTCCAGCTTCTTTATCTTCATGTAATAAGCTGCTTGAATTCTCATGGAACATGCCTCATATTCTGCCACAATTTTTGTACAGTAAAAACATAGTTTTTCCGTGAATGGGAACAACTTTCCCTCAGGAGATATGAGGATTGCCCCAATTCCATGTCCTTCATGATTAGACGTGTCATCAAATAACATTGTCTACAATTCTAGATCCATAGATTCTCCTTCATTTTTTAATATGACTGATATGTTCTCATCAGGAAAATCAAATTTTATAGGCTCATAATCTTGCACTGGTTGACCTGTAAGATAATCAGCAAGTACACTTCCTTTTATTGATTTTCTCATGACATAAACAATATCATATTCCATGAGCAACATTTTCCATTTAGCGATTCGCCCAGAAAGTGATGGTTTTTCAAAGATATATTTGACTGGATCCATCTTTGAAATTAACCAAGTGGTGTGGTATAACATGTACTGTCTAAGCCGATGAGCAACCCAGGCTAATGCACAACACGTTTTCTCCAATATCGAATAATTAGCCTCATAATTTGTGAACTTTTTGCTTAAATAGTATATTGCTTGTTCTTTCCTTCCAGAGGCGTCATGTTAACCAAGTACGCAACCCATGAATTTTGCAAGTATTGCTTGATCTTCTCAAAAGCAATTTGACAATCATCATTCCATCCTTCTGTATCACTTTTATGAAAAAGTTTAAAGATAGGTTTACAAGTTGCAGTTAGCTGTGAGATGAACCGGTCTATGTAATTTAATCTCCCCAAGAAACCTCTAACTTCTTTTTGAGTTTGAGGTGGCGGCATATCAATGATGGCTCGAACCTTGTCAGGTTCAACTTTTATTCCTTCCTTACTCATGAAAAAACCAAGTAGTTTCCTTGAAGAAGTTGCGAATGTACACTTTGTCGGGTTAAGTTTTAATTGGAACTTTCTCAACCGTCTAAATAGTTTTTGCAGAGTGACCGTTTGATCTTCCCCCTGATGAGATTTGGAAATTATATCATCAACGTACACTTTGATTTCTTTATGCATCATATCATGAAACAGTGTTACCATTCCCTGCTGGTAAGTCGCCCCTGCATTCTTCAGACCAAATGGCATAACCTTATAACAAAATATATCCCACAAAGTTATAGAAGTCATCTTTTCACGGTCTTCATGAGCCATTTTGATTTGGTTATACCCCGAAAATCATCCATGAAAGAGAATGTTGAATGTCCTGCAGTGTTATCTACTAAGACATCGATATGGGGTAATGGAAAATTATCTTTGGGGCTTGCCCGATTTAAGTCTCTATAATCGACGCACACCCTTACTTTCCCATTTTTCTTCAACACTGGGACTATGTTAGCAACCCATTCAGGATATTTTGCTACTTCTAGAAAACCCGCATCTACTTGCTTTTTAACTTCTTCTTTGATCTTTACCAGCATGTCTGGTTTCATTTTCCGTAATTTTTGTCGCACTAGTTTTCTTTCGGGCATAAGTGCCAAATGATGAACCACGATATCAGTGTCTAGACCTGACATATCTTGATAAGACCATGCAAAGACATCAATATACTCTTTGAGTAAGTCAATTAATTCTCCGCGGCTTTGGCTTGTCATAGAAGGGCCGATTTGGACCTCTTTCATCTCCCCCTCTAATCCCAAATTTATCACCTCCGTTAAATCTTGATATGGTTGAGTTATTTTTTCATCCTCCTCTACCATTCTTAACATTTCTGGAGATGGTTTGAAATTATCCTCGTCACTTTCATCTGACTTTACGCTAAGAATGAGATTGTCAAAGTTATTGCTTATGCTCTTATTTTCAAAATCACTATTCTCGAACCTGAATCGGATTATTGGATGAAAAGAAGGTGAGAAAAAAATAAATAAATATAAACAATGCATGAGTATGAACAACATTTCAGAAATGGAAAAAGTAGACATAAAAGGAAGAACAAAAAAAACTAGAATTATATTTATCATTAGCAAAAGAAGACGAAACAAGTTTTTAGATTTTCATTCAGAGAGATGACATGAAATAGACATGAACGTAGGCCCATAACAATGAAATTCCTAAGGCATTGGGTAGAATCATTAGAATTTTGACATGAACGCATTACTCTTGAAAATTCTCGAGAAGCACTGACAGCTCGGTGACGTCCCAATTGTTAAGTTCATGATCTGAATCATATCGAGAAACCAAGTCCTCTATACTTGCACTTGATGATTTTTCCAAGATTGCGGATATTGAAAGCTCGACGATATCATCTTCAATGTTGTATTGCTCTACTATAACCGGTCCTTCGAATGAAATTTCTCCACTTCTAAAGGATTTAGAAATATGAGGTATGATCGTCATTTCCATATCGAATTCCCTATTTTCGAGCCTAGCAATCCTCTCTTCTTTTTTTTGAGCTTACACTCTCCTTCTATCAGCCTTGGTCGGTCTATATCCAAGCCCAAACCTTTGATCATTCTTGTCCCACTCGATTAACTTATTTATGCCTTGTTGCTTACCCCCGAGTCCTTTGCGTGGCTTATATCCCCCTTTTATCATCAACTTTACCACCATCTGAGATGCTTTTGATAGGCTTGATGTTGGAGTGAGTTTCCCACTAGCAACAAATGTAGTGTTCACAATCTTAAATGATCGAAATGAGCACTCCAATGCTTCTTCTCTCGCCTCAACATACGGCATGGTAGCCGACTTAGATACCCATAAATCTTCTTCCCCATATATACAAATGAGTTTATGATCCATTATAAATTTCAGCTTCTGATGTAATGAAGACGGCTGCCCCGGCAGAGTGAATCCATGGTAGACCTAAAAGAAAACTGTATGCTGGATTTATGTCCATCACTTGGAAAACAATATTGAATAGGCATGGCCCGATTCGAATTTGTATCTCTATGTCTCCGAATACTTCTCTACGGGTATCGTCGAATGCTCTTACTATCATCATGCTCGGTCGCATATGTGTTGCGTCCACAAGGAGATTTGCTAGTGTGGATCTTGGCATTACATTTAGAGACGAGCCATTATTAATCAATACTTTTACGACATCATAATCCCCACATTTCATGGATATATGTAGAGCTCTGGTGTGTCCGGTACCATCGGCAGGGATTTCATCATCTGTAAAAGTGATAAAATTTGGTGCGGTAATATTTCCCACAATTCCACTCAACTTCTCCACCGTAATGTCATGACAGACATATGCTTGATTCAAAACCTTCAATAATACTTGGCGATGTGGTTCAGAATTCAGAAAGAGTGACAGTAAAGATATGCGAGCAGGTAAGCGATTAAGTTATTCTATCACCTTATACTCGCTTTTCTTGATGAACTTCAAAAATTAACATACTTCTTCTTCAAACACTACTCTTTCTTTCTCCGTACCTCTTATTTTATCTGGGTCTATCACTTGGCCGCCATGCATTTCTCCTTGGAATTCATGACCATTGTCGCCTTCTTTAGCCTTCCCTTTCCTTTGCCTTTCAAACTCATCGCTTTTATCCATTTTCAAAACTTCTGGCGTGTAGCATTTGCCACTCCTCGTCATCCCACCACTCCCGAAATATTAGTTATGGGGAGATTGAGGTCAGACAGATTTAGCACTTGAGTTTTTTCGTTACCGCTAATAATGATCTCATATTCGTACGTCCATGGTACTGCTCTTGAATCTTTGTAAGCAAACGCACCCGGTATTTGAATGGTAATAGGCATCGGAGCATAAGACGTAGTGATGTGAGTTGACTTTTCCTCTTAATGTATTGTGATAGGTTTTGGGATATAGGATGACATTTCAATATTAACTTCAGGTGATTCTTTAGTTATCATGAGGACTAAATAGTCATCTTCCTGGTATTCCCTTTCTCCTTTATGACTTATTGTAAGTATCTTTGCATCCAAAACTTTTGCACTTCCATTTTAAAATCAGTACATTCCTCAATTGTATGCCCCGTCACATTCTTATGAAACAAACAATCGAAGTCATGCATATGCTTCCTAGAAACGCCCTCATCCTCTGAGCGTGTTGGGTAGGTGTACCCTGCTCTAGAAAGAAGATTGAAAAGTGTTTCCATTGACGTGCTCACATCTTGCACGTCTCTCTTTCCATGTGAAAAATATTCCTCCATTGCATTTACGGTAGGATTCCCATGATTTGGTAGAGGGTTGGAATTGATATCTGGATTCCCATTAGCCTTTTTGAAATTCAACCATCCAGCCTTGATCAGTGCCTGTACTCTACTTTTTAATGCCGTGCAATTCTCAGTGGAATATCCCACTGCCCCAACATGATAATCACAGTGAGCAGTCGGATCATACCACCTTGAGTATGGTGGTTGTAGAGGTTCATAAGGAATTGACACCAATTGATTATTCCGTATCAATTGAAGTAAGAGTTCTGTATATGACATGGGGATTGGATCATATTGGATAACACGTTGATTATTTTTATTTCTCCTCAGAGGCTGATCAGCCTGACCAACATTTTACTGGTGAGTCGGTGGTCTGAAACCCGGTCTAGGGTTATTTTGAAATGCTGATTGTTGAGAGTGATAATTGTACGGAATTTATGAGGTATTTTCCACATATGATGTCACAGATTTGGGTCCCTCACTATACTTTAGAAATCCTGGCCTCGAGTTAGCAACTTGTGATGGGTACCCAAAATTGATTGTCTGTACATTCCCTCTTTCCGCTTCGACGATGGCCCCCTTTTTTACGGAGGATGTATCAGATACGACTTCCAAAATTCTTCCATTCTTTACCCCATATTCAATCCTTTCACCAATTACTATAATGTCAGAGATCTCAAGGTGTTGATAAACACTGTAGCCATCTCCTTTTCTGACAAGGGGGTGTACTTGAGCAGCTAATTCCCTCCACCTTTGCGCATATTCTTTAAAGCCTTCAGTAGGCTTTTTATCCATCCTTTGTAGATCCAGACGATCAGGAGCCATGTCTATGTTGTACTTGTATTGTCTTAAGAAAACATCGGCTAAATTTTTCCACCTTCGGATATGTTGGTTATCCAATTGGATATACCAGCGAGATGCAGCCTCTGTCAAGCTATCTTGAAAGAAATGAATCAACAGCTTATCATTATTTGCACAAACAACCATCTTTCTGCAGTACATAATAAGGTGGCTTCTTGGACATGTAATACCATCATATTTTTCAAACTCGGGTAGTTTGAATTTGTGTGGGATGGTATCATCTGGGACCAAACATAATTGGGTGGCATTAATGGTACCATATACATCTGACCCTTCAATGGCGCGCAATCTTTCCTCTAAAAAGTCCAGCTTATCTTTCGACAGCGGGTCTTCGCTTGGTTTAGTAACAGGCCTCTGCCCCTTTGGGTCATCAACATCGGGTATGATGATTGGCTCATTAGCGAGTTCACTTTGTGGGGTGAAAGCTTGGTTGTCGCCATGTGCCATTGTGTATGGGTTGTACCCATTTTTCCCTGTCTACATCATTTCTTGGACACTTGGAAATGGATAGTGCTAGATATTTACTGGTGGTGAAGCATGCTGAAAGTGATCGATCTCATGATGTTGACAGGTTGGAGTGAACCCAAGAGGGTAATGTGGAGTATCGTTTGGCAGTTGATTTTGTGATGATTGAGCCCTTTGCGGATTTTCAAGACTGGCTTTTCCCTTACTCGCGGCGGGGAGTTCTTGGACTCTTGCCATTTGCTCTTTCAGCTCCCTAATTTCTTCTTTCATTTCCTCTATTTCTTGCTCGTCCATGACCCTAACTTGAGCTCGCATTCGATAAGGATGTCGTAGTTGACGGGCTATCTTTGAAAAGTTTTCTTAATAAAAAAGAATAAGACAATGAGATGGTAGATTTTGCTAAAGAAGAAGAATAAATAATAACAATAATAATAATGAAAGTGAATTTATGCATGTGAAATGATATTGCGCAAAGTGAAAGTCCAAAAGTACTCAATTTCATTCAAAATAGTAGAACCATCCACTACATTTGTGTATGTAGAAGTCAAACTACACTACTCCACAATATGAGTTTATACAAAATGACCTAAATCTCTGTTGATTTCTTCCAAGAACTTAGACAAGTTCTCCCCATTAGGATGGATGGGCAAAACACTTTTTTTCAAAAATGATGCTTGTTCCGCCAAATTGCTCGCTCTCCCAGCCACACCTTTAAGCCATTCTATAGCCTGCCCTGATCATTGTCGAATCAAGTCGTGCTCTTGTTGCAGTAGTTGGTAATCATATCTCAGTGCGTTGACATTAGCATCATTATTTCATGCCAATTTCTCTGCCACGTTCTGATACGCTCTAACTTGGTGCTTAACGGTTGCAATGACTTTCAATAGTTCTTCAGTATCATTTGGTGACTCAGTCTTCCTAACTTTTTTATTTTCTAAATCAACTTGTAAATTATCAGCGATTCGTCGTAACGAGTCATATTGTTTTTCTAACTCAATGATGTACACATTCTGAGAAAAATGGAAGATAGTAAAGAAAAGGAAAGAAGACGACGAAGGAGAAAAAAGAAAAGTTTTTGAGCAGCTTCTCTAATCACATGTTTATCTTTTTAATACTCCATCTATGTGATTCCTTTAGCTTATTATTTTTGTAAATAATGGTTGAGTTACATTTTTGAATTTTCATTAAACTCAGTATAAGCTATACTTTCTTAACTCCCAGGAGTTGTTAATGAACTTTAAAGTTGTTTAACTTAGTTGGTGAGCTTGAATTGCTAAGTTAATTTACTAAACACGAGCAACCATAAACACTATCTCACACACCAGCTCTTTCTAAAACCTCACACTTCACCATGGTGTTAATTTACTATGATAGAATGTAATAAGCTGTAATTGAATCAATTAATAAGATACAACCGATTCTCATTTCTATACATGAGAAAAAACAACAGTATAACCTTTTCTCACAAAGTATGGTAGACTTAGTAAGTCAAAGAAACCATCAAAATTTTGTTACAATATGCAAAGACAACAATATGAATTGATTTAAAATGTACAGAATAATTTTTTTTCACCTTGGTTAACTGGAAGGATGAGTAGTTCAGCTTATAAGAGAAAAAGTCATATTTTTCTCCAAATAGTTTGTGCTAACATGTTATCATGCATTTTCTTCAAGGAGAATGATATTCATTAGATGTTTTGAATCCTTTTAACATGTTATCATGCATTTTCTTCAAGAGAATGATATTCACTGGATGTTTTATGGGTTATTATTTACAGTATTTTTATGCTATCAAGGCATCAAATTTGTTATCCCACAAAACCAGTTTAGGAAATTTCTATTGATTAATTGTAATGGACTAATGGTCAAAGGTGTGTGAGGACCATGCATTACCAATTACCATTCCTATTCCATGGTGCACTGGGTTCCTAGGATCTATTTCAAATTAATTTGCAAAGCGTGTAGAACGTGCCTCCATTTGCATCAAATTTTTGGAGTATATTCACGTAGGGGACTTGGCTTGTATTAATGGTACTAGATCATTTGAGGTAGCATGGTCTTGAAATAGGGAACATAACCTTAGATGTTATGTTGCATAATGTGTGGTCGGGTAACAATTGGACGCAGAATTACAGAATTAAGAAATTTATCCCCTATCTTTTTGATCTTGGAACGATATCCTTTATTTCTTGCACTTGTAATGCTGTCACTGAAGATGTGTTTTGGTTTCTTTGAGATTATAGTTTGGATGCTAAAGTTCACTTGAATTTTATGTGGTCTATTTTGCTCACTAATTGTGTGGTCTTTAGTTAATTAATGGTCAATATGTGTAATGGAGTTTCCATCTTGCTGTTGTAGGCTAATTGTGATAACACTCAACCTTGCTTCCCCTGTAGCAGATCTGGTGCACGTGAGTTATTCCCACTCTTTGATTCTTTAAGCTTGGGTGGTAGTTGAAAAAAAGTTTATAATCATTAATGAAGCATGTCCATCATTGTTAAGGCAATCTAACTTGAAAATGTCTGCTTAATTATTTATCTGAAGAATAGATGAAATGCTCCTTACTTTTACATAGCGCACCATTGATTTAATTTAATTCTATAATATTTTGCTTAGTATATACGGTTTAGTTTGAAGGTATTTTAAGTGTAAGGTTTGGACTTGGAGGAACAGCAAGATTAATTTTTGATGACCTTCCTCTGTATCAGTGACTAAAAGTGTTTTTTTAAAGATTAATGAATGAATTTTCATCGGAAGTTGATAGTTGCATATTAATGATTAGGTGTAGTATAACTATTACTTAGCATATTCTTTCAGTTACTTTGAGAATTGTGAGTATTTGTCAATGTGGTTGCGATCTTTTTTTTGAAAGATTTATGTCAGAGAAATGAGAAGGTATTATTTGTTACCTTTCGACTCATAAAATTTCTTAATTGCATGAGCACCTTTTGATTGACACCAACTGAAAAATTCATTAGGCAAACAATGAAATTCACAATAAGTGTGAAAAGGAGAGATAAAGTTATCGAAGAAAAGGAGAGAGATTTTAAACAAAAACTAGCAGAATGCAAAGAAGAGTCCTGGCAGTATTTGATGCGCATTCAGGAAGAGCATGCTTCTTTGGTATGCGTTCAAAATCAATCCAAGCTTAGTCTGCATTGCTCAATGCTCATTTCCATTTTGATTTAGTTTCATCATATTGACTAGGCTTTTATTTTTTGTAGCAAGATTCAATAGGCATTTTAATATTATATTTATAGTGTTCTTCATTGTAATTTAAGTTCCAGAATGGTAATACTTAGTCATGCCTTAGAATCTATGCTTTAAATAGGAGACTTGCATACCTTAGTATTGACATAGTTTCACAATATGCTGCTGCAAGCTCCTTTTCTCCGTAGTGCACACTGCATATGTTTCATGTTTCTTATGGATTCTGTAGGTGCGTCATATGCAGTAGGAGAATAACAGAAAAGAACTAAATCTTAAAACTTCCTCTAGGTTCAAAAGATTTTGTTCCATAATTAATATGTATGGAGCAAGCAGTTTATTGTATAAAAGTTATTTTGACATTAATGTATATAAAAAAACTGCAGTTGGAAGGAAATTTAATGAAAAACTGTCAGGGAGGCATTTTTTACCTTTCCACAACAGGTTTTATAAAAAAAATATTGAGACTCGTGGATTATCAGAAAAATGATAGTGGAGCAGCTGTCATTAAAGGTTTTTTTCACTGTCATCTTAACCAGATTTTGTTGTAGTGTATCAAGTCCAGCATTGCTACAACATCGCACTTTTCCTCTTCTTCCTTTGGAAACTTCGTAGCATTGAAAACAATGAAAGTTATTTCTTGATCGTTGAACCTCATTATTAATTCTACTTTGTGCATATCAATCACAGTCCTCCCAGTAGCTAGGAAATGTCTTCCCAAGATTAGGGGCACTTCTCTGTCCGCTTCATAGTCAAGTATGATAAAGTCAGTAGGATAAATGAATTTATCCACCGTAACTAGCACATTTTCTATCTTTCCTTCAGGATACACAATTGATCTATCAACTAATAGCAAGATGACTATGGTAGGCCTAGCTTCTCTAATTCCTAATTTTCTGAATATTGATAGAGGCATAAGATATGCCAACCTCTAAATCACACAAAGCTCTTCCACAATGTGTACTTCCAATTGTGCAAAGAATTGTGAAACTTCTTGAATCTTTCAACTTGTGAGGGATCTTGTTCTGGAGGATCAAGGTGCATTCATGGGTTAAAGCTACAGTTTCGAATTCCCTTAGCCTTCTTCTTTTGGTGAGAATATCTTTCATGAACTTCACATAATTGGGCATCTGTTGCAGTGCTTCTACAAGGGGTATATTTATATGGAGCTGTTTTAGTATATCCATGAATTTGATGAATTGACCATCCATTTTCTATTTCTGAAGTCTTTGAGGAAAGGGAGGCAAGGGCCTTTCTACTTCAACTACTAGTTTCTCTGTAAATTTAGGTACTGTTTCTTGAGATGTAACACTCAGCTCTGCTACATCCTTTCTTGAGCTTCCTTCCTTTGTTCTGCTCTCATGTTTGTCTTCTTTCTCTCCCCCAGGCTGAGCTGTGAGTTTTTGACTTCCAAGTGAATAGCCTTGCAGTGTTCTTTGCCTTCTCTTCAGGGATTTTCAATGTTACTTGGTAGAGTTTTTTCGGGTCTTAGGTTTAGGACATTAGCTAATTTCCCCACTTGGTTCTCCAAATTCCTTAGTGACATTACTTGACTTTGAATTAGTGCCTCATTATTCACAATGTATTCTTTCAGCAGGGTTTCCAAAGAAATTGAGTGATCAACTACTTGTTTTTCCATTTGAGGTTGTTGTGGTGCAAATCTAGGAGGATAAGTGGGCTTGATTTGCACATGTGATGGTTCAACATTTTGATTATGATTAGTCAAAGAGAAATTTGGATGTTGCTTCTATCCTCGGTTGTGTGTATTAGAGTAAGGATTGTTGTTGCTTTGATTGTTCCTATTGAAATTACCAACATAATTCACAGAAGCAGGACTCCTAGGACAACTCTTAAATAAATGCTCTTCTCCACAATATACACAACATATTCGTACCACTTGGTTAACTGCTTGCTGGATTGGTTGTGCTTGTTGACCTTGGCATTATACTATTGTAGCTCCCATGCTCAGATTTTGTTATCATATTTGTCAAAGATAAAGCTTGGGTTGTCAAAGCAGTCATTGCATCCAGCTCATGGACTCCTGCCACCCGCTTTGTTACTGTAGCAGCACCTGCTATAGCTGTAGGCCATTGATAATTGTTACTTACAATTCTCTCTAGAATCTCATAGGCTTTATTATATGACTTGGACAAAATGGCTCCACTGGCAAGGGCACCAACCAATCTAGTGGAAGAGTTCAATCCATTGTAGAAAGTCACTGACTGTATACAATGAGGTATGTGATGATGTGGGCATTTCCTTATCAAATCCTTAAATATCTCACGTGCTTCGTAAATTGATTCATCCTCTAGGTCGTGAAAAGAGGTGATTTCATTTCTAAGCTTAGCATTTTTTGTAGGAGGGAAGCACTCCATCGTGAACTTCTCGACCAAATCATTCCAGTTATTGATTGAGTCTGGGGGCAGTGAGTTGAGCCATGCTCTAGCTCTATCTCTCAATGAATAAGGGAACAATCTCATCCTCAATGCATCTTCGGAGGTCCCAAGAATCTTGGATGCATTACCTTCCTCTATAAATAGTTTTAGATGGAGATGAGGATCTTTGGATGGTAATCCATTAAATTGCCCCATTATTTACAACATTTGGAACATAACAAACTTCAATTCAAATTGAAAGCCTTGGATTTCAGGCCTCACAATGTCAAGATTCATAGCTTGTGGTTGTAATATGGCATAATCACTTATTAATCTCTCCTTATCATCTTTTATCACTATGGACATTGTTGCCATTGTTCCCATTATTTGCTTGATTACTATTCCAAACCCTTTGATTTACAACTTATTCTTCACCGAGTGAAACCATCTCTGCTGTAGCAGCTACACCCTTGTATTCTCTTTTGATTTGTCTTAAAGTTTTATCCATCTCTGGATCAAACTGGAAGCATAGTAGTCAATTTCGTTCCATTCTGGCCGGAATATTCCGGTTCCAGGATGGAAACGGAATGGAACATGGGGTGGTAAAATTATGTCCCCAAATTCGGTCAATTCTAGTCGGAATATGCCAAAATGAAATGTTCCGGCCGGAATATGCCAATTTCACCTGGAATAGGAGAAATGGTAAATATGCTGAAGCAAGCCCTAATTTTTATAAGACGTAATAAATATTAGTGAAAGCGATTTTCATCAAGAGTGCAGCAACTCATGTGGCTAAGTCTTTTGAAATACACTTTCCTTACCAAGGTTCGACCCTCTTGGCATGCAAACTTCTATTTTTTCTTCATTTTTGTTTAATTAGAATTTTTAATTTAATTCTTTTCTATAATTATTTTTTAGACTAGATAACTTATTTAGATTAAATGTGGTGATTATTTATTTATAAATTTAAATAAATGAGTGATTATTTTTAGATTCAATGAGTGATTTCTTTAGATTAATTGGGTGATTTGTATATTGTTTTGTTACATTTTCACGAGAAGAATTACCTAAATAAATTAGAATGCTAGGAATAAGGTATGAGTTCTTAATATAAAGAAGTTTTTAATGAGAATTATTTATATCTTGTTAATTATTTACTATATTATTTAAAATAATATTTATATGTCTGAATTTTTTTTCTGAAACAGAATACTGAAACACCGAAATATTTGAAACGTTATGATTTGTCAAAAAACTAAAACGGGCACCGAAACGGAATTGACTACTATGATTGGAAGTCCAGCACTTGCTGCCTGCACATATAATAGATCTCGCTGTCCTTTAAGAACAACGTGATAACAAACTCAGAAATAATCACAAATTAAAATGTATTTGGTTTAAACAAAGATATTCTATCTTTATTCCCCGCCAACGGCGCCAAAAACATATTGTGTGAAAATATGTCTCTACACAAGTGCACGTGTCGCCAACAAGTAATACAATGATAAATGAGTGTCGATCTCCACAGGAATAAGGAATACACAATATTTAAATGATCAAAACAGACTTAATTTGTAAGAAAAGGGTGTAGCGAATTGTGTGAATGATTCTTCCTAAATCTAAAGTGTAAAGACAACCAATAAAAGTTAAAGTGTATTGACAACTAGACATAGAAATGTTACTAAAATTGATGAGATATTCACTAGGAAGGAGGGGTTAGCATAGTCAAATCCCTTTTCATTTAATATATCAATACTAATCTTGCTTTTATTGCTTTAGCATGTCAACAACATTACCCTAGCTCAAAAGCACACTACACAGTCATTTGTGAGATCATCAAGTATAGCCTAACTCTCTTCATGCTTAAGTTCAGTTAGGTTTTTCATTGGTCAATTAAGTTCCAACTAAAGGGTTGCTAAATAAGTCCATATGTCTATGCAACTCACAAAATACCTAAATCTATATGAATCTATGCCCATGTATTTCCAATTTAAACATTCGAGGATCGGTTAAGCTTTTCCATTAGACTAAATCCTTTTGAATCTTAATTTAACTTATATTCTATAAAAGATGACCGCTCACAAATAGAAATGAACATTCAACACATTTAAACCGAAATGCCAAAGAGAGCCTGCAATAAAAGAACATCAATACGATAAAGTAAAATCCAAGTTCAGTTTACCATGCTAGCCTCAAATTGATTAGCTCATAATGAGCTCTAACGCAAAAACACAATATCTCGAATCCATTATTTCCAGCATAAAGAGAGAAATAGGTAAAGGTAGTACATAGATTAAAATGAAGTAAAAGAGAGAGAAAATAATAAGAAGAAACTAGTTATTCTTTACTCTTGTCTTCTTCCCCTTCTTCTTCATTCTTCTATCTCTTCTTCCTTTTCTTCTTTGTGCAGGTTCACCTTTGTACCAAGCACATGTCTGCTTCTTTTGGAAATATCTCCAACGCCTTCTAAAAATAGAAGCCTTTGTCTTATATACCATCCTCATGAACTAGGGTTTCCTTTTAGCACGATGGCACGTGTCCAACATCTAGAGGAAAAGGGGACCACAGGTGGAAGGTGTTGTGGCACCTGGATAATGGTCTCTGACGCAAATGATTTCCCCTTTTTGAATTCAGCACCAACTAGCCACATGCTAGACTACACTCGCCAAGCTTATAATGTAAGGCCAGAACTATAGCAACCAAGACTTGCTACAGTATCAAAGAGTACCAAGCCTTACAAACAGTCCTGCACCAAAGAAGCCCTAAATGCATAAAACTGCCTAAAAATCACCAAAAAGTCTAGCAGGAAATTAAATCTATACCTAAAGCTAAATATTCAACAATTAATAAAAGAAAGCATTGAAAACACCTAATATCCCTAAAACAAGCAACAAGTGTAACCATAACATAACTTGACATACTAAGATAACTCTAATTTCTTAGAGTTATCAGCGAGGGAGTGAGTACTAGAGAGTACTCAGTAAGTAAACTCACATAATAACGTGAATCCACATGACCTAAATGTAACCATAACTTAACTTGACATGAATCATAAATAAAATAACGTAAAATACCTGATCTTGTCCACACAACATTGCATGTAGTTAACACGTTTCTCATACAGAATCATATAACATTCTCGGTCTTATCTTGTCTTGGCATATTTTCTAGTTAATAATCTAACTAGAATTGCTCACAAGTAAACTGAAATGTATAATGATGAATTGGGTGACACAGATGGCACACATTGGGTACAAAATTGGATGACATTTATAGGTGACAAAGAAACATATACAGATGGAACCCTATGGTGATAGAAAACATGAATAAATGACCCTTATAAGTGAGAGAAAGATATATACAGATGACACCCATGAGTGACGGAATACATACACAGATGACACCTCATGTGTGATGAAAACATGAACATATGAAACCATTTTCGTATAATAGAACAAACTGATTTCTTGTAAACTAAGGATCCTGCTTATGTTCATATCTTGCTTAGTTAACACTTGACTTAATTTAACTTCATAGTTCACAAAATCCAATCCGTGATAATAGTTTTGATAATTTAGCTCAATATAATGCATACTAGTTCATATAACAAAATCAAACATGATAACATATAATCAGTGACCCAAATAAATGTATCATGATAATCAAATTAATAACTGAACAGTAAATAATTATTAATGTGTCCACAAATATAAACAATATAGAAAAAATTCAACAATAGTAAACGTAAAGACATAATACAATTATAACATCAGAGCCACATCACTATGTAAGCCTACTTACCTGAATAGGAGGGATGAACTAAATAACTAATAACCTGAAATCTAAATATTTCAGATCACCAAATTTCCAAAATATTGAGTATGTCTAGAAAATCATATAAAATAGAGATTTAATTAAAATAGTGCATATGGTCAGAACAAAGCTGGAAAAAATGCAGCTTCGGGTAAAAAAAAAAGAAACTAAAAAATCTTGGGTCAAACGGTTCGGACCGAGACATTTTGGTTGAAGGTTGCCCGGTTCGGTCTGGTTTGATTTGACTTGTTCAGACTAGTCCAGTTTAAATGAACCACTTCGTATGGTACGACAATTAGGTCGGGTCAACAACCAACTAGGTTGCAAGGCCTAGTTGCAGTATGAAAAATAGGGGATAAAGAAAAATGAAAACTGAAGGGAAAAAGGGGGAAAACTCGGTGATGATTTTCACCGTCGGTGATGGCAGAGAGAGATAGAGAGAGAGAGACATAGGGAGAAGAAAAGAGAGAGAGATAAGGAATAGTGGGTTACCATAAAAGAGAGAAAGAAAAAGAAAGGAGAACAAGAACCTTAGCAAATTAAAGCTTGTAGGAGGCAATAACGTTCTAAGAGAAAACAAAGAAGAAGAAGGAAAAGTAGTTGCGAGTTTGATGATTTGGGATGAGGGAGAGAGAGAGAGATAGGTCAGAGGAGAGGGAAAGAAACCTAAATAAAAAAATAAAACAAAATAAGAGGAATAACTAAGGGGGAAAGAACTCACTGGAGGAGATGCAAACTACCAGCGACGACTGTACGAGGTAGATTTCTCCCCTAGTAAAAGAGCTTACAATGTGGTAGAAGGAAGAATAAAAGCAGTGAAGAATGTAAACGTGGGAGAAGACGAAGTCCATAGGAATAACGTATCAATTAGAGGGATATAAAGGCTGACGTCATTTACACCCCCTATCCCATGATTGGATCAAAAGGTTAAGATATTTATCATTTATTATTCATAAAATCCAGGAAACAGATAGAACCGACCAAGGAGGGAAAGGCCTATATAAACCTCCATATGTACCAAACAAAGGACAATACAATCAAGCTATAAGCTTAAACATTCTCCTCCTTGTCTTTCATCTCTTACATTTCTACTTTCTACTCGTATTCAATACATGAATACCATAAGGGATGAAAATTCCCTTACAGATTAGTGCTTTCATTGAGAGCTAAAAGATACTCTGGAAAAATCAATCAATGAGGTTTCGAGGATGCCAAGAACCAGATCCAATGTGGCTCGAGATAAGTCAAAGTGAAAATAATTCTGAAAAGAGAAATCATGATGTTTTGGCAATTCTCGAAACCATTCTCAAAAGAATCACGGAATTGGAAAATCACGACGCTGAAACTCTAAATATGACCCTTTATGCTTTACAAGATCAAGTTGATGCCTTGCAACGACAGGTCCAAAAAACATGAAACGAAATAAGCCAGTTACATTGCGAAGAAGTAAATGAGACGCAAGATGCGATACCCAAGAAAAATGCTTGACAGAATCAATAAAATGGTGATGAACGCAATGAAGAAGGTGAAGAACAATAAAAAAATAACGCAAAGGCCACGGTAGGAATCCAATGAGTCAAAGACGGATTAACTGAACGTGATATAGAAAAGATGCTTGACAGAAAAATGGCAGAAGCCAAGATGCTGGTCACTACCACAGTAACATACTTGGAGTCTCTCACCAAAACTCCTTTTACTTAGGAGATCTTGTAAATTCCAATACCTAAAAAATTCACGCCCCCAAATTCAATTATTATATAGAAAAGACGGGTCCAATGGAGCATCTAAGGAGATTCAGATAGATGATGGCACTGTGCCAGCATGCAGACATGCTCATGTGAAGGATGTTCCCAACAAGCCTCGACGACATCACGTTAAAGTGGTATCATTTTCTCCCTTCTTTTTCTATTACTAACTTTTCTATTATACCTTCTATCTTTTTGAAACAGTACGCAAACTATCAGCCCGTCACTGAAGATTTAAAGTATCTCCTAACGAACTCAATGAAAAAAGGATAATCATTATGAGAATACGCTCAAAGGTTTAAAGTAGAGATATGGCTCGGTTGGCATTCAGAAGAGGTCTTGACCCCCAGTCCTCATTGTTCGAAGACATGTCTAAGGATAAGCCGATGATCATGATGGAAGTGTTTTTAAGAGCACCATCGTATAAAAATCTTGAGGAAGAAAGAAAGAGCATGGCACGACTGGCAAAACAACTAGATGCCACGTCTAGCTTAAATGCTAAGCGGAATGGTGAAGCTTCTGGAGGTAAAGACAAACATGATGAAAGCAGACAAGAAAAAAGACCAAGAGGATTGAGCGGATTGTGTGGAAAGAAAAAAACTTATACTCCCCTCACCATCTCGGTCAACCAGATCTTGTGGGTAATAAAAGATGAGCCATGGCTGAAGAAACCACCACCGATGAGAAAGAAAGTCTACTGAGAAAGACAAGCACAAATTTAGCCCATCCATAAAAGCTATGAGCATATGACAAAAGACTGTTAGCAATTAAAATATTTTATAGAAGAACTCATCAATAGAGGACATCTCCGCCAGTACATTTCCAAGTCAGACAACAAGCAAGCGGAAAGGAATGAGGAACCAAGGAATCCAAAACCATTACGTATAGTGGATACCATAATAGCGTTTAACAGAACAAGAAGGGACAAGTTGAAAAGAAAGAGAGCAATATTATAAGAAGATAGCAATGGCAGAAGAAGTAAGAGAAAATCCTTCTGAAGAAGCTCTGATCACCTTCAACGACAAGGAAGACGTGCGCATCCCAGAAACCCATAGTGATGCTCTGGTGATATCCGTCCAAGTTGAAAATTTCCGATTAAGAAGAGTATTGGTAGATAACAGAAGCAGCCCATACGTCCTTTGTCGATCTACCACGAACAAAATTGGGATTGAACAAAATTACAAAATCCAGGGCAACCACTGATAGGGTTCAACGAAGAAGTAACTTATTCATAGGGAACACTTTACCTCCCCGTCTAAGCTGAAAATTTCATCACCTCGAAGTTTGTAGTCATCGATATGTCTTCTCCATACAACACCATATTAGGAAGATCTTGGATCTATAAAATGAAAGCAGTTCCATTGACTTACCATCAGAGGCCTGATGGAATAAAGGTGATCAGAGGAGACCAAGCAATGACCCGATGTTGTATGGTAACTACACTTAATACCGCTAGGAAAGTAGCTGGGAAAGACCGGAGAATCATCAACAATAGCAATTAAGGATACCAAATCAATTCTTTGAAAAGAAAGCTCCATGATACAAATCCGTAGAAGAACTGGTAGAAATAAAACTCGATCAGGGAACAATGGTGACCAAAATAGGAGCCATGGTGTTGCCAAAAGAATAGCAAAGAATTATCAATTTTCTGAGAAAAAATGAAGATATATTTGCGGAAACCGTGACAGACATGCCTGTGATAAACGAAGAAGTAATATGCCATCGACTGATTATAGACTTGAAAGCCAAGCCTGTAAAACAGAAAAGGTGAGTCTTTGTTCCAAAAAGAAAAAAAAGGCAATTCAAGAAGAGGTCGACTAACTAACCAATGTAGGATTCATCAAGGAAGTCATGTATCTAGAATGGCTGTTCAATGTGGTGTTGGTGAGGAAAAAGAATGGAAAGTGGAGGGTCTGCGCGGAATTCATGAACCTGAGTAAAGAATGCCCTAAGGATAATTATCCGCTTCCACGTATCGATCAGATGATTGATGTATTGACAGGGAATACATTACTAAGCTTAATGGATGCATTCTCGGGATACAATCAGGTGAAGATGTATCAGTCAGACTAACCGAAGACCTTTTTCATAATTGTCAAGGTATTTATTGTTATAAAAGTAATGTCACTCAGACTAAAAAATGCAGGGGCAACATACCAGAGGCTACTGAATCAAATATTCAAAACTCAAATCGGATGAACAATTGAGGTTTATGTGGACGATATGCTAGTCAAGTCCGTTAACCGCCAAGATCATGTCAAACATTTAGAAGAAGCGTTCTCAAAGTTGAGGAAATTCAACATGAAAGTTGAACCCTGAAAAGTGCACCTTCAGAGTCAAAGAAGGAAAGTTCCTCGGACATATGGTATCACAAAGACGAATAGAGGTCAATCCAGCCTAAGTGATCTCAATCATAGAGATGGAGACCCTGACTACACTGAAAGACTTCCAAAACCTCACAGGAAAGTTAGCGGCAATGGGAAGATTCTAGTAAAATCATTTGCAAAGATCTGGAAAAACTCAACTCAAAGTTGGAACGAAGACTGCGAAGCAACTTTTAAAGCCGTTAAAGAATATTAAGCCTCCCTGCCAATCCTGTCGAAGACAGAACTAGGAGATAAATTGTTTCTGCACTTGTCAGTTTCAGAAGTAGCTGTCAGTGCAGCGTTGGTCAGAGAAGAAGGAAATTCGCAGAAACCATTTTATTTCATTAGTAAGAGCTTAGCGGATGGCGAGACCAGATATAAAAAAGTTGAAAAAAATAATTGAAGTTTTTGTGGTTGCATCTCAAAAGCTGAAACCATACTTTCAAGCATATGCCATAGTAATGCGAATAGAATACCCAATCCAAAGCACTCTCTATTCACCAAATCTGACGGGTCAATTAGCCTAGTGGGCACTCAAGCTCGGACAATATGAAATAAGCTATGTCCCAAGAACCGCCATGAAGTCCTAAGTGCTGGTAGATTTCATCGTGGAATTCATAGTAGGGAAAAGCAAAAAAATCAAAGAAGTTGATCTGCTGAAAGATGAATGGGAACTATTTGTATATGGAGCTTCTAATCAAAGGGGATTAGGTGCAGGTGTGATGATACAGACACTCAATGGAGAAATCATTGAGCAAGTAATATCATTTGGCCCAACACCTCTAACAACAAAGCTGGGTATGAATCATTGATCACTAGAATCCCCCTCAGGGTAGAATTGGGGGTAAGAAAGATAAACATTTATTGTGATTCATAATTAGTGGCTAACCAAAATGCAGGAACTTATGCCTCTAAGGATGAAAAACTGATAAACACCTCCAGTACGCAAAACAACTGTTGGGGCAACTAGACAAATACAATGTAAAGCAAATCCCCATAGGAGAAAATTCTCATGTTGATGCCTTAGCAATGTTGGGGTCATCTGGCAACTGTCTGGAAAGAAGAAACATTCTAATAGAATTCTTGGACTCCCCAAGTTTGGACAGGCAAGCAACAATTTGCGATATAGAGCTAGTGGAATCAAGTTGGATGGATCCAATAGTTCAATATCTCAAAAATGGAAAACTTCCTGAAGACAGACTAGAAGCACGAAAGTTGAGTCAACAAGCGGCCAGATATACGCTGATTAATAACAAGATTTATCAAAGGACATCTTAAAGTCCCTATCTAAGGTGTCTAAGTCCAACTGAAGCCAACTCTATGATGTCAAAAATCCATGAAGGAATTTGCGGGGGGCATATAAGGGGGAGATCCTAGGCACGTAAAATTTTGAATGAAGGCTACTATTGGCCTAAAATTTAAGCGGACACAAAACAATATGCAAAGAAATATGATAAGTGTCAAATGTATGCTCCTATCCCCCGAACGCTCTAGAACCACTACAAACTTTAATCAGTTCGTGGCTGTTCATGCAATGGAGACTCGACATAGTGGGGTCATTACTAGTGGTTCCAACGTAGAAGAAGTTCCTGTTGGTAGAAATGGATTATTTCACCAAATGGATAGAAGCGGTTCCGTTGGCAAGGATATGGTAAGAAGAAGTTATAAGTTTTTTAATAGAAAGATATTATATGCCGATATGGAATTCCCAAAGTAATGATCTCGGATAATGTGATGCAATTTATTAGAAAAGTGATCAAAGACTTCTGCGATGGACTAAAAATTCAAGCTTTACATTCGACTTCATACTATCCACAAGGAAATGGGTTGGCAGAGAGATCCAATCGAACCATCCTTGAAGGGTTGAAGAAAAGGTTAGAAGCCACAAAAGGGAAATTGGTTGAAGAACTACCTTCAGTCCTTTGGGCCTATCATACAACCCCATGAGAATCAACTGGACAGACACCATTTGCATTAGCGTTCAGAATAGAAACAATTATTCCAACTGAGATTGGATGTCCAACCACAACATCAGATCCAGTCAAGAGGAAAATTCTCAACTATTAGAAAATTAGTTGGATTTACTAGAAGAAAGGAGAGAAGCATCTATGATTGGATTAGGCAATTACAACTCACGAAGGTGAGCCTACTTCTTAAAATGGATGAAAACAAGAGGATTTCAATGTGAAGACTTAGTCCTCAAGAGAATTATGCAATCAAATATAGGAAAGATTGGACCAAATTGGGAGGAACAATTCATCAAACAAGCTGTTGGAGGAAAAGGAATGTATTGGCTAACTAATGAAGAAGGTATTGATTTCCCCAAATCTTGGAATATTTTGCATCTGAGAAAATACTGTGTAAATTAACTTATTGATTATTTTAATGAGAATATCTATACTCTGTGGTTTTCATCCCATTAAAGGATTTTCACATTAAATCTGTGTCTTTTTCTTTATGTTTATTTGTGATGACTAAGTTAAAGCCCCACGAGAGAAGAATACAGTAAGGAAAAAAGTCTAAGAGTGCCAAACAACTTCTTAGACATAAAAAAAGTCTAAGTGTGCCAAGCGGCCGCTTAGGCGCAAAGAGTGGAAAAAAGTTTAAGCGTGCCAAGCGGTGGCTTAGCACAAAGCAAGGAAAAAAGTCTAAGAGTGCCAAACGGCCCCTTAGACACAATAAGCATAAAAAAGTCTAAGTGTGTCAAGTGGCCTCTTAGACATAAAGCCTGGAAAAAAGTCTAAGTGTGCCAAGTGATTGCTTAGACACAAAGCAAGGAAAAATTCTAAGAGTTCCAAGCGACTTCTTAGACACAAAAAGAATAAAAAGTTTGAGTGTACAAAGCGGCCGCTTAGACCCAAAGCATGGAAAAAAGTCTAAGTGTGTCAAGCGGCCGCTTAGACACAAAGCAAGGAAAAAAGTCTAAGAGTATCAAACGACCTCTTAGTCATAAAAAGCATAAAAAAGTCAAAGATTGCCAAGCGGCCTCTTAGGCATAAAAGCATAAAAAAGTCTAAGCATGTCAAGCGGCCGCTTATATAAAAAGTGTGGAAAAAAGTTTAAGTGTTCCAAGAGACCACTTAGACACAAAGCAAGTAAAAAAGTTTAAGAATGCCAAACGGCCTCTTAGATACAAAAAGCATAAAAAGTCTAAGTGTGTCAAGCGGGCACTTAGCCACAAAGTGTGGAAAACAGTTTAGTGTGCAAGCGGCTGTGTAAACGATTAGATTACGACTGTTAGGCTGAACCAAATGATGCTGGTCTTAGGGCACGAGTGTAGAGACTGTAACGATTGACCAAGACATGTTATGGAACATGTTAAATAGACCAGTAACAAATTAATTTAGAGAAAAGTCATTTATCTAGCTCTAAATCTAATTATTTACACATTAAGGATATTTTCCTGATTACCTTCATACTGAGGTGAATACAAAACTTGATTTAGTTACTTGCGGTCTTTGATACGTTAAAGGAGTGAGTTCGAATTGTCAGACAATACCACGACAATTGGGATCATGATTTAACTATATTCGAGTTATGTGATTCACATATATGGAATTCGTGGTGAGATTGTAAATTGCAACAATATCACCTTATGCTTTATAGATGGGTGCGTGATTAAATAAACCTTGCCAAGTACTCGATGAAATGAATTCCCGAATAAGATATGGTGAACTGTGCGAGATAATTCACTATTATGTCTTTTTTATTCAAAGTCAATAAAGGAGTTAAGAAAATAATAACTAGAGAGGTAAAATAATAATTTTACATCCCGCTCGTATTAGTGATATTGACGAAGGGTAACATAGTAAAATATTCTGTGGACCGTGAAATAAAAAGTGTTTATTTGCACCAACAGAAAATGTAGTGCACATGAATTGAGAGTTGATGTAGACCTATAGTAGAGTTGTACGATGTCAGGATTAAATAGGTACAAAATTTATGGAGATAAATTCGTCGAGTATTTGAATCTCATAGCTTTATTCATATGGGTCCATTCAGTCATAGGATTAGCTCATTAGGACATGAATGAGAAACAACACCAATTGGGCCACAAACATGTTTTGGACCAAGGTATACTTCCCGAACCCTTATGTTCTGGGTATCGTCACTAAATTAGTGAAGAGTAAAAATTAATGTTCAAATTAATTAATTATTATTTTTTAATTATTGGATAATTAGTAAATAAAAGAAATTAATTAATTATGATCAATTTAATTTATCAATTTGGATTGATGAATTTAGAAAAAGTATTGGCTCAAGGAAGATGTAAAATTTTGACAATTACAGTAAAAGGGAAGAGAATTTCAGCAATTTCTAGTAAGGGGTATATGTGTAAATTTTGTAATCTTTATATAGCGGATGACATTACGGTTGCCTCCCTAAATGCGATGACACAACCCTGATCACAGTGTGTGATTACACAAAGCAAAGAAAGTAGTTTCTCTCTCCCCTCCCTGTTGCTGCTGAAATCTAGAGAAAGAAGAGAAAAAATATTCTTTTTCTTCTGTTATTTTGAAAGCCCACCCTCAGTTCCTGATACATCCTATTAAGATATACTTCTGAATCCCACGAGTTGTTGTTGGTGCGAAGATTGATTCAAGTTCTACGAAGAATGAGGAATGCAAGACAATAAATAGGATTCCACCAAGTCAGAACTTCTCCAATACAAGAAAGCTATAAAATCATTTCTACCACTATTGATTATGTTTAACTAAGTATGCATAGTCGTAAGTAGGGTTTTAATATTTGATATGATTAAATTGGTTTTAGAAAAAAATTTGGTATTCTACCCACGACTCGTTTGGGGTTCAATGAGTTTTCTTTAAATTTTAAAACTCGATCCAACAAATTCATACTATAGAGGCATGCAGGAGACACCATCAAGATAACAAAAGGTGTAAGTGTCCTTCTCCAACAGCCTAAATTGAGTAGTATATTGCTTATATGCTTCTTCCTCCTTTCACAAGGTCTCAACAACATACGCTTCAAATTGCTCAATAAGCACTTGAGTGGCAGCCAACTTCAAACTCACTCTTCAGTTCACCAATCTCAATATCATTGGCAGCCAACTGACGTTTAAGGTTAGACTGCCATAGCGTTGTGACATAGAGCGGTTTGAAACAAAATAAGCCAAGTTAACATAAACACAAGGTGAAGGTAGAAAAAAAGAACAATTAGCTGAAGAAGGCAGTGATTGATGCCCATCTGGAGGGGCTCAACTGATTTCTCGGCTAACTAATTATAGTTAGCTGAACACTGAACGTGGCTCATAATCTGGTGGGAAGACTCATGATCCATCATCAAATTCATTTCAACGGAAATTCGTGGAACACTACCTGGAGAAAAGTGTCCATGGAAGGTTATAAACGGGTTTCGAATAACCCAACCCAAAATTGGGAGAAGAAAATAATGGAATGAACCACATCGGCCCAACTGAGTCAAGCTGAGGGATAGTGAAACAACAGGAGTAGGAAGATGAGAAGAAGTCTGAACAGTAGGATGAACAAGAGAAGAGTTAGATAAAGAAACCAAAATAAAAAGGTTAATAACCAGCCGTGGGAGCACGTTGCACGAAGAAGAACGATTCAAAGAAAGTTGGATAGGCCTCATCTCAAAAGCTTCTTGAATGGAAGAAGAAGTAGAAGAAGAAGGAAAAGAAGGAAGCCTGGAAGATCTCTGGACAATAATTTGTTGAACCGAAGGTCCGCGAGGGATAGCAGGAGGACCTAGTGGCCACGGGGAAGTTGAACGACAAATGAAAGTTGATGATCAGGGTAATATGTTATAATTATGTCCATAAACTAGAGTGTAGTTACTATTTATGAGTATTTAGTTATTTTTCAAAAATTTTGTATTACTCAATTTAATTAATAAATGAAAGTTTTTCTATTAATTAAATTATGTTAATAATTTACTCAAGTCATTGAACTATTATCATTGTAAGAAGAGTAAAGACAGAGGGGTTTTCCAGACAAACCCTTCTGAAATAGTTCAGAATGCTATTCGCAGTCTAAGGATCAACTGTGTAATCAAATCTGATTAAAACTGTTAGGTTGAACCAAATGATGTCGGTCTTGGGGCATGGGAGTGGAGACTTTAACAGTTGGCAGATATGTTATGAAACATGTTGAATAAACCAGTAACAACTTAGTTTGGAGCAAAACCATTTATCTAGCTCTAAATCTAATTGTTACACTTTAAGGATATTTTTATGATTACCTTAATCCTGAGGTGAATATGAAAGTTGACTTAGTTACTTGCAGTCTTTGATACGCCAAAGGAGCGAGTTCGATTGCCGGACAAAACCTCGAATGTTGGGATAATGATTCAATTATGTTGGAGTTATGTGATTCACAGAGATGGAATTCGTGGTGAGATTGCAAAATACAATAATATCACCTTACGATTTTTTGATGGGTGTGTGAATAAATAAACCTAGTCAGGTACTCGATGAAATGGATAATTGAATAAGAGATGGTGAACTGTGCGAGACAATTCACTCTTATATCTTTCTTATTCACAATTAATAAAAGAGTAAAGGAAAAAATAACTAGAGTGGTAAAATAGTAATTTTACATCCCGCTCTTGTTAACACAACAAAATATTTTATGGACTGTGAAATAAAAGGTGTTTATTTGCACCAAATGAAAATGTAACGCACATAAATCGAGAGTTGATTCGACATCAGACCTATAGTAGAGTCGTACGATGTTAGGATTAAATAGATCAGTAATTTATAGAGATAAATTCACCGAGTATGTGAATCCTATAACTTTATTCATGTTGGTCCATTCGGTCTCAAGAGTAGTTCATAAGAACAAAAATGAGAAACAACACCAGTTGGACCAAAAATGTGTTTTGAACCAAGGTATACTTCCCGAACCCATATGTTATAGGTATCGTCACTAAAGTAGTGAAGAGCAAAAATTAATGTTCAATTAATTTATTTTTTGTTTTTTATTATTGGATAATTAGTAAATAAAAGAAACTAATTATTTAATTGATAGAGATCAATTTAATTTATCTATTTGGATTGATGAATTTAGACACAGTATTGGTTCTAGGGAGAAGTAAAAGTTTGACAATTATACTAAAGGGAGGAGAATTTTGGAAATTTATAGTATAGAGATATTTGTGTAAATTTCGTAATCTTTATATAAGGGATGGAATTAGAGTTGCCTTTCTAAGTATGTTGATACAACCCTGATCATAGTCTGTGATTATACAGAGCGAAGAAAGTAATTTCTCTCTCTCCTCTTTGTTGCCGCCGAAATCTAGAGGAAGAAGTGAAAATTTTGTTTTTTTCTTCTTCTGTTGTTTTAAGAGCGCACACTCATTCTCGATGACATCTTATTGAGATACACTTCTGAATCCTACGAGTTGTGGTTGGTGCGAAGATTGATTCAAGTTTTACGAAAAATGAAGAACGCAAGACAATCAATAAGATTCCACTAAGTTAGAATTTCTCCTATACAAGAAATGTATAATATAATTTCCACCTCTTCTAAATAAGTCAATCTAAATATGAATGATCATAAAATGTTTTACATTTAATATGATTATATAGTTTATGTGATTTTTTTTATTTTCCACCCACGAACCGTTTGTGATTCATTGTTTTTCCTCAAATTTTTAAAACCCGATCCAAAAATTAGTATCAAAGCCTTGGGTTCTTGATTGCACATATTTACTAATTATACATATGTATAGATGAATGTTGTGATATTGACATATATGTTTTGTATGGTAGATTCAAAGCATGTTTGCATGTATTCATGAATAGATCTCGATCGATTGGCTCTAGGTGTTTATTTTTAATTTTAGAATTGATTTACGTCAAAATCGAGGCATATGATTTGATGTAATTTAATTTTTGTAAAATTTGTATCTTTAAATTTCATGTAAATCCATCGTCGTAAGAAAAATCGCGATTCATCGCCGACACTCACCGTCGTCGCCGCCGCCACTATCGCCGCCGCCGCTATCGCCGCTTACTGCCGTCTCCTGCTGCCCATGCAACCGTTTGTCGTCGCCGATCACCACCATAGGTTTCCTAATTATAGTTTAGGAAACCATAAGAGTTAGGAAACTTTAAGGTTTTGGAAACTTTAGGGTTTAGGAAAAACCTTGAGTTTTTGGAAACTTTAGGGTTTAGGGAACCTTGAGTTTTAGGAAATTTTAGGGTTTAGGAAAACTTGAGGTTTTGGAAAATTTAAAATTTAGGAAACCTTGCTGTTTTGGAAACTTTAGGGTTTAGGGAACATTGAGTTTTAGGAAACTTTAGGGTTTAGGAAAACTTGAGGTTTTGGAAAATTTAGGATTTAGGAAACCTTGATGTTTTGGAAACTTTAGGGTTTATGAAACTTTGAGTTTTTGGAAACTTTAAGGTTTAGGAAACCTTGAACTTTTTCTAATTTAAGGTTTAGGAAACCTTGAAGTTTTGGAAACTTTTAGATTTAAGAAACCTTGGGGTTTTGCCCAATCGAGTCCCTAAAACTTATTTTATTTAATTCGGTAATTTTTTAACGTTAATTAATTAGAACTTATTTTACAAATTCTTTTTAAAAATAAATCAATTGATTAATTTACTTGGCAATTTATTTATCAAAGTAAAATTGTTAGAAAATTAAATTTTAAATTGTAATTTAAATTTTGAAAATAGGACTGGACTTTTGTAAAGAGTTACAAATGGTGTGACTTTCTGAAGGAGAAGGAAAAAATTATTGACGCCATGGAGATTAGTATTTAAATTATTATAATTTATTTATTATTCATTTATTGGGTTGTAATTAGAAATGAGCCATGGAGAGGTTAATTTTGAATGGGTGATTTATTATTAATCTCATATCATTAAATAGCATGCCATATAAAAATAGGGATATGTCAATATCATAATGACATGAAGCATGTACATGTATCATTGTAGTTTAAATTTATAATGAGTTATAATTTAAATAAATGAGTTATAATTTAAATACATGGGAATTTTATAAAAGATATAAATTTTAAATTGTGATTTAAATTTTATAAAAATTTTGATTTTTCAAAACTTGTTTTTTCAAATTTATAAAAACTAATATTTTTTTGAAAAAGAAAAGAAAAATCTACTTTTCCAAATACTAAGTGGGATGGTCGTTTACGTTGAAACTTTCCTAAGGTCCCCAACGCAAACTTGATCGTGGCACGAGAAATAGTTTAGATCCGCCCTAGTGATCCTCTCTTCAGTGGGAGAAACTTGGGAATCGCGTGGCTTTGAGTCATTGAGTTGCTTAAAAAGCTAAAGCTTGTAAAGGAAGTGGTGAGGCATGACCGTTCCTAGACAGACTGTTAGTTCATGGTAACTTTTAAAGCCGATGTATTGGTTAAACACTTAGACCGAAGCACATTGAGATCCCTCATGGGGCTAGTCAATGGGGCCAAGGAGGCGAAAACCATTGGTGATTGGTTGAGATATATTTAGTGATATCTTGAGAAACATTAACCAAACAAGAAGAGTTACGATGCGATAGGAGGTAGCCTGAATATTGTCCTTAGATTATACAAGATATCATTGTTGATCGTAACATCATGGAAGAAATATTTTTTATTGGATTTTTAAATATTTAAGTCTTTACATCATGGATCATATTTTCCTAAATGATTGAGTATTTATTTACACCTCTTTGTTTTTCAATAATCATGTTGTTATCCCACTTTCAACTATCTTAAACGCGAACGAACTTATTGGTGAAAATTACGTGGATTAAAAATATAATCTTGATATCGCGTTGATGGTAGAAACGAAAAAGTTCATGTTCACCACCCCTTGTCCCTTCAAGCCAATCGCTGAATCGACTCAAGAGGAAGATGATGCTTATGCTTCTTGGTTGCATTCTGATGAGATCTTCGGGTGTTACATCTTGGTTTCTATTAGTAATGTGTTGCAATAACAAAATTAGAACATGAAAACTGCCACTGATATGATGTTAAATATCATCAAAATATTCAGTTATTAGTGTCGTCAAGTTAAACAGGTTGCTGTGTAAACTTCATGAACTGCAGGACGAAACCTGGAACTCCTGTCAGAGAACAAATGATGTTGATCATTAATTATTTGAATGAGATGGAGATCATGCGTGCTGAGGTGGATGGTGAAACATAAGTTGATATGATCATTGAGACTCTGCCTAGCACTTTTGAGAACTCCAAACTTAATTATTCGATGAATAAGTTGAGGTACTTACTTCCCGAGCTAATGAAGGATCTGCAAGTTGCTAGAGAGGCAAACTTTACTGAAATCAATCCTTCCACTTCTACCGCTAAAAAGAAAGACATGAGAGGTCCGAAGAAGGCTAAGAAGCAGAACTCGAAAGCTGCAAAATATAAGGGCACTGTAAAAGTAGACAAGTTAAAAGACAAGCATCATCATTATGGAGCCGCTAGCCATTGGAAACGCAGCTCCCCAGACTATCTCAAGGAGTTGAGATCTAAAGGTATAGTAGTTGTTATTGACGCTTGTTATATGACCATTGGAAACGCAGCTCCCCAGACTATCTCAAGGAGTTGAGATCTAAAGGTATAGTAGTTGTTATTGACGCTTGTTATATGACCGACTCTACTTTTTCATGGATTGTAGACTCTGCAGCTACAAACCATATTTGTTATTCCCTGTAGGGGTTCAGGGAAATCAGAGGGCTTGACGATGGTGAGTTCAACTTCTGTTGGGGAAATGGAAGATTAGTATCGGCCGTATTTGTTGGAACTATTAAATTGTCATTCGATAATAGTTTTATGGTTTTGTGTGATGTTTATTATATCCTAGTTTTTGGGAAGAACCTTGTTTAGTAGCTAGTTTAATTGAGCAAGGATTTAGTTTGAATTTCTTTGATAAAGATATTTGTATTTTTAGAAATGAATGCTTGATTACTATTGCCAGTTTAATAAATAAATTATTTTACGTAAAACCAATAGTTCAAATGATATGTGACACTGGAGTAAATATTGATTTACAAAGGGATAGTAAAAGGTTGAATTCTAACTCAACCGATCTAACCTATTTGTGGCACTTACATCTTGGCCACATTAGTCAAGACATGATTAAAAGACTTGCAAAGGATGGTCCATTGCAAAATGACCAAGAGACCCTTTTAAGTGAAGTGTGAAAGAGCCACTCAATGCATAAAACTCATATATAGTGATGTATGTGCGCCATTGACTATGCAAACAAGAGGAGGTTATGCAGACTTTGTAACCTTCACTGATGACCACCCACATTTTTGTGGAGAATACTTACTAGTATAAAACCTTTGAAAAGTTCAAAGAGTATGAGGCTATGGCCGAAAAGTAATAAGAGAAACATATCAAAATGCTACGATCTCATCGTTGTAGAGAATACTTACTAGGAGAGTACGAAGACTTTTTTAAGGAATAAGGTATTCTTTCTTAGCTTACAACCCCTGACACTCAAATAGAATGGTGTGTTAGAGAGAAGGAATCGAACTCTGTTGGATATGGTTAGATCCATGATGAGTTACTCGTCCCTCTCAAATTCGTTCTAGAGATATGCCTTAGAAACAACATCATACATTTTGAACCAAGTTCCATCAAAGATGGTGCCTGGTATGCCATATCAAAGATGGAATGGATGAAAGTCGTGCATAAACCACCTTATAATATGGGGATGCTCAACACATGTTCTGAAATCGAAGTCAGACAAGTTATCTAGTCGATCAAAATTATGCCTGTTTGTAAGATATCCTTAGGGAACGAAGGGATACATCTTTTATAGTCTAATTGATAAGAAACTATTTGTGAGGACGAATGCATATTTTCTTGAAGAGGACTACAAAAGAAGTATGAAGCCGAGAAGTACTCATACCGTAGAGGAATTATTGAGTGGGAGGACACCGACTCCCCAATCAGGAACTTTTTTATTCAATAATGGAAGAACCACAACAAGAGTCATAGCCTATGGAGCCTCGACGTAGTGAGAGGGTTTCTAGACAGCCTGATAGGTACATGTCTTATGGAGATTCCTTAACAGCAGTCTCAGATAAGGATCATGATGAACCTATCTCCTATTCACAGGCCATGGCCGATCCTAAAGAAAATTTATAGCAAGAAGCTGTGAACGTTGAGATACAATCGATGTACTCGAATGGACTCTGAAAACTTGTAGATCCACCTGAAGTGGTAAACCCCGTGGGGGTGTAAATAGATTTAAAAGAAAAAGAGAGGTCCATATGGAAATGTGGAGACATTGAAAACTAGCGTAGTAGCCAAAAGCTATACCCGAAAGGAAGGTATTGATTATGAGGATACCTTCTCGCCAGTGGCCATGCTTAAATCCATATGAATCCTCATGTCCATTGTTGATGCCCTCGATTATAAAATCTGGTAGATGGATTTTAAGAGTGCTTTCCCCGAATGACAACCTTGAAGAGCACATTTCTATGGCTCGACCAGGCGGGTTCTTGGAGAAAGGCCAAGAGGGCAATGTTTATGAACTATTGAAGTCTATTTATGGAATTGAGCAAGCTTCCCAATCGTGGAATATCAGATTCGATGAAACTATCAAGAACTTCAGTTTTGATGAGCTAGTGGACGAACTCTGTGTGTATAAGCTGATGCATGAAAGGAAGGTAGTTTTTCTGGTTTTGTACGTGGACCCTATTCTGCTCATTGGGAATGATGTAGGAAAATTATCTGATGTCAAGATTTGGCTTGCAAAGCAATTTGCTATGAGAAAATCTTGGAGAAGTTGCCTTTGTCCTAGGTATTCAGATCTTTCGGGATCAGATGAACATAAAATTGGCAATGTCTCAAGTATCTTATATTGATAAGATTACGAATCACTTCAGTATGCAAGACTCCAAAAATGGATATCTTCCCTCCAGGCATTGAGTCAGCCTCTCCAAGGAGCACTCTCCCAAGACTCCTCTAGAAGAGGAAGAAATGAGAATATTCCCCATGCCTCAGCCGTAGAAAGTCTCATGTATGCTATGCTTTACACGAGGCCAAACATTGGCTACGCGGTGGGCGTGGTGAGTCATTTCCAATCTAATCCTCGACTCGAGCATTGAAATGCCGTCAAGCATATCCTTAAAGAACTACATGCCTATGTATTCAGGTACTGACCTGAATATGACGGGGTATACTGATTCTAACTTTCAAGCAAACGAGGATTCTAGGAGGTCCACTTCAGGATCGATGTTCATCTTGAACAGTGGAGCAATTATAAGGAGAAGAATCAAGCAATCTTGCATTGTTGATTCTACCATTGAAGTTGAGTATGTGGCAGCTTGTGAAGCTGCAAAGGAGGTTCTTGAAGACTTTAGAAGTTGTTCCAGAATCTTACATACCCAGTAATAAAATAGTTTGGAGCAAAACCATTTATCTAGCTCTAAATCTAATTGTTACACCTTAAGGGTATTTTTGTGATTACATTAATCCTGAGGTGAATACAAAACTTGACTTAGTTACTTGCTGTCTTTGATACGCTAAAAGTGTGAGTTCTAATTGCTTAACAATACCTCGACTGTTGGGATCGTGATTCAACTGTGTTGGAGTTACTTGATTCACATTACGATTTATTGTGGGTGTGTGAATAAATAAACCTGGCCAGATACTTGATGAAATGAATCATTGAAATGAATCACTGAATAAGACATGGTGAACTGTTCGAGATAATTCACTGTTTTGTCTTTCTTATTCACAGTCAAAAAACGAGTTTACGAAATAATAACTAGAGATTAAAATGGTTATTTTACTACCCTTTCTTTTGACTTATATTCACAAAGAGTAAAATAGCAAAATATTCAGTGGACCTTGAAATAAAAAGCGTTTATTTGCATCAAATGAAAATGTAGCGTGCAGGAATCAAGAGTTGAATCGACATCCGACCTATAGTGGAGTCGTACGGTGTCAGGGTTAAATAAGTCAAGAATTTATGGAGATAAATTCGGCAAGTATTTGATTCCTATAACTTTATTAATGTGGGCCCATTCAGTCATAGGGGTAGCTAATAAGGACAAAAATGAGAAACAACACCAGTTGGACTAAAAATATGTTTTGGACCAAGGTATACTTCCTGAACCCATATGTGATGGGTATCGTTATTAAAGTAGTGAGGAGAAAAATTAATGTTCAAAATTAATTGTTATTTTATAATTATTAGATAATTAGAAAATAAAATTAATTAATTAATTAATTGATGGAGATCAATTTAATTTATCAAATTGAGTTGATGAATTTGAACACAAAATTAGCTGCAGGGAGATGTAAAATTTTGACAATTACAATAAAGGGATGATAATTTAGTCAATTTAAAATATATGTAACTTCTGTAATCTTTTCATAAGAGATGGCATTAGGGTTGCCTCCCTAAGTGTGTTGGCATAACCCTGATCGCAGTATGTGATTACACAGAGGAAAGAAAACAGTTTCTCTCTCCCCTCCCTGGTGTCGTCAAAATCTAGAGGAAGAAGAGAAAAATTGTTTTTTTCTTCTGTTATTTTGAGAGCTCACACTGAATTTCTAAAGACATCTTATTAAGATATATTTCTGAATCGTACGAGTGGTTATTGGTGCGAAGATTGATTCAAGTTTTATGAAGAACGAAGAACGCAAAGCAATCAATAGGATTCCACCAAGTCATAACTTCTCCGATGCAAGAAATGTAAAATATTATTTCCACCTCTTCTAAATACGTCAATCTAAATATGCATGATCATAAAAGGTTTTATAGTTAATATGATTAAATAGTTGATATGAAATTTTTTTTATGTTCCGCCCATAAACCGTTCGTGGTTTATTATTCTTCCTCAAATTTTTAAAACTTGACCCAACACAATTGCCACTACCAATCACGGGTAGCAACATTATAAGCAGCCCTGATTTTAATCTTGTCGTCCAGAGTCTCGTAAGGGTGAATGTTATTTCTCTTATCCGAAACAAAAGAAGAAGACGATGAGTTCAACAATAAAAAATAAGAAGAAGAAAAGAAAAAGAAATGGAAAGGGGTAAAGTCAATCACCATATGACCTCTATTTGATAAGGATGTGGTAGTGACTGCCCTCTCCAGTCACTGAAAACTTGGAATGCCTCAGCATTCCAACATTTATCGCCCTTAGGCCGGTCCAGTATCAAAGGACCACCAGCTAGACCACTACACGGGGCAGCATAATGGTGTCCATTTTTCTCCCTAAAGGAGTACAACAGTAAATAGAATTCATTTAGCCCTAAATCTAAACCAAAAAAATGGTTTAAAGACTCAAAACCTAGTAAAATCCTATAGGTATTTAGGGTAAATGAGTAGGAGAAAGATCATGGTAATGGAAAAATTACTGGAAAAGGAGAGAGATGGGAAAGCGAAAACCAAGAGCTATTTACATCATCCTAAAATTAAAAACTCCTCGGTTAGGGGGAGAACTAATGAGGTCGCCATTGGAGTATGAACAACTGACTTCCTTAGGAAAAGAATTACAATAACATGTAATCAAACGCTTAAACTCCTCCCTATTTTTAATCCTAGGAATAGTGGGGGAGAAAGTGACAACATTAGAGAGAAAGCTTGAAGACAAAGAAGGATGAACACTTACATAGAGAAAGGACGCGTGGGAAAGCAACAAAGTAAAAATCCTTTAAATACTCCTTCAATGGATGCCAAACAACGAAATTGAAAGGTAAAAAAAATAAAAGGTTGAAGGGACGGGTGACAGTGAAAAGGCACAAAAAGGGACACGTGTTGTGACAGTATTGACGAGAGTCTGAACTAAAGCTGAACGAGTAAGGACGCCACCCTTTCCCAAGAAACTCAATCATCGCAGGCAGAACGGTGAAACGTCATGGGGCAGGCAATGATGAGAAAGAAGATGACATCAACATATCTTTGGCAAATCGATAAGTTGAATTGAAAATGTTTTGCATCAATGGCTAATGCAGATGGTGTAGCGTTGGAGTTTTTGGAGAGAATGGATCGTCGCACGCACAATCCACCTTTTGACTCGGGTTGACTCACGAAGCCTGTAAGATATCAAATCGAAGCTCATTTAAAGATGTAAGTGTATAAAAGGGTTTACCCATTATGGGCTGGTTTCAGGTCCAAAAAACGTCGTGTTAAGAACTTTCAGAGGCCCTGAAGCTATTTTCGCAAGTTTTGGACATTTTCATAATTTTACCTTTCTTGTATGTTTAGGGTTTTCTGAGACACTTTAAAAACTATTTGTTTAGGTTTTATGCGGTAGCTTATGATATTTGTTTAAGACGTTTTCTCTCTGTAATTCTAATTTTTGGTATTTCATGATTTATTGAAGTTAATGCCTAAATCGTGATAATCTCAGAATTTAACAGGTTTTAGAAGATCAAATTACTGGTAATCGTGCATGATTCAACGGTGCTTGATATTGTTAGTTTTTTTTTCAAGGCTTCTGCTACATCAACGGCTCACATCCAAAGATACAAAATAAGGGCAAATGTACGGGGCAGATTTCTCCCCAGTAAAAGAGCTACTAATGTGCAGAAGGAAGAAGAAAAGTAGTGAAGAATGTAAACATGGGAGGAGATGAAGTCAATGTGAATAACGTATCAATTAGAAGGATATAAAGCTAACGTCAATTACTCCCCCTTATGCCATGATTGGATCAAACAGTGAAGATATTTATCATTTATTATTCATAAAATCCAGGAAATGGATAGAAACGGCCAGGGAGGCAAAAGCCTATATAAACCTCCATTTGTACCAAACAAAGGACAATACAATCAAGCTATTAGGTTACACTTTACCTTACTTATCTTTCATTTCTTACATTTCTACTTTCTACTCATATTCAATACAAAAATACTATAAGGGATGAAAAATTCCCTTACAATGGTGACGATGGAACAAGCAAAAAGAAGAAGAACAAGAGAGGGGAAAATAATGGTTATTTGCCTAGGCTGTGTGAGAGTTCCAAAGGGAGAGAGATGTAGGATTATATATAATATATATTATTAGGTTAGGGTTGGCTTTAGGTGCATGTGCATATAGGTGTGAGTGAGTTTTAAATTAAAAATGTAACCCTTTTAAATTTGAAGACTCAAATTTTAAAATAATATAGGTTTTACAAAAATACTCCTTAAGGTGGGTCGGAGTATTACAATTTTACTAAAAAGTTGTAGCAGATAGAAAAAATTTGATTAAGAATATTATCGATTAGGGGACTTATCCATGTAGCTCATTTCATCATTTAATACACCAGCATTACTCTATTTTATGTTCAATATTCTACAAAGGGTTGCCCGTAATTGTTTTACTTAGATTAGTACTTTTTACCTTACTTTTAAATTACTTGAACTCAAAATTAATATTATTACTCCGCTCTAATTAGACTTTATCCTGATCTGCTTAGTTAACATGTTTCTCATCAATCCCTATGGAGAAAGACACTCACTTATCACTATATTACTTGTTAATTATATGTGCACTTGCGTACATATCACATACACCATACAACAGTCATATATAGAGGAACAGTGAAGAAAATGTTATTAAGAACACCATAGACTTTAAGTTGATCGCTAAAACGATCGTGACCAATACGGAGAATGTAACTTACAATCATCTCGCTTTACAGACCAAGTCAACAGATTTAAGAAAAAACGTTAGAAACTGATAAAAATCACCATATACCTCTGCACTGACTAACACCTAACCAAGACATAGATTGTTGCGTGGAAGTACCAAGGTGTGTCTATTGGTATCATTTATAAGATCACAGTTGCATTTATGAGTGATCATCCCCTCTTTCGAAAGTCGATGGTGATCTCACATTCGAAATAGAGTCTCGACGTGGTGGTGTACTCCTAGCTCCACATCAAAGCTTGTCACTTGCTCAGGTTTCTTCCTACCGGCTAGAGGTAGATGAGGATGTCATGTCAAAAGGATCAACAATTCTGAAGGAGAAGAAGGAGTAGGTGAAGGAGCTAATTAAGAGAAAAACAAATGATTACGAGATAAACTATGAGATAACTCTTCAATTACTGCAAGAATGTATGTTTTGCGAATAAGATAATTGTAAAATCAGTAATAATATCACATTATTGGCTTTGAATTACCATGTAATTTTTAGGAATGTTGGCTTATTTGGTGAATTTTGCAAAATTTTCCCTTGTCATATATATATTTTTAAGATGAAATAAAACTGAATATTGATAGAAAATGAGTGATTCAAGAATACTTAAGTCAGGCTTGATTCAAGAGTGTCTACTTAGAATCAATAAGTTGCCAAACAAATTCAATAGGCTCATTCACATTAAAATATTAGATATTAAAATGAGAGAGAAATTGATACTTGATTGCAACTGAAGGAGCTCGAGCACTTTTTCTTTTCATTACAACGATCATCTATCTTTTTTTCCATTACCGACTATGTATTTTCAATTTTTTGAAATATGAAATTTATCTTCGGGCATTCTCTTGTACTGGAGTATTAAAAAATTGGTAAGACAATAGAAAAATAGTATGTGGGTAGCATAAATTAGTACATAGAAAAAAAATGATTCCATTAAATCTAAACTCAGTTGAGAATGGTGGTTCTAGACAGTAAATCAGCGTGTACTTACCTCACCACTAGGAAGCAAATAGATTAACCAAAAAAGGTTGTGTTTGTTACACAAAAAGATTACAAGAGATTACACAAGAGGAGCATGAGAGAATACAAAAACTAACAGCCAATCTCAACCAAATATGTCTAACTTACTCTTGCTTTAGTAATCTGTGTTGACATGGCAGTATAAATGGGAGACTGCTGAGGTGCTTAATGGGTGGCTTAACATCCCCCCTCAAGATCAATGGGGTGTCAACCACATTGAGCTTGTCCTTGGAGAAGTGGAATAGAGCGCGTGAAAGTGGTTTGGTGAAGATATCAGCAATTTGTTCTGCAGAGGGGACATATTGTATCAAGATTTGCTTGGCCAGGACCTTATCTATGATGAAATGAACATCATTTTTGGTGTTTTTGGTTCTGGTATGTTGGATAGGGTTGGAGGTTAGGGAAGAAGCACCTTGGTTATCACACCAGGGTACGGGTGGAGAGGAGACATTGATATGGAGCTCACTTAGAAAGGATTAAAGCCAAGTTATTTCAGAGGCAGTGTAAGAAAGAGCTTTATACTTACTTTCAATGCTTGAGCGTGCTACAACTTGTTACTTCTTGGAGGACCAAGATACCAGACTGTCCCCAAGATAGATTGCATACCCCCAATAGATTTTCTATCATCCATGCTCCCAACCCAGTCTACATTAAAAAATGATGTGATAGAGTACTGAGACACTGGTATGAGTAGAAGTCCCTCATTAACTATGCCTTTAGGTACCTTAGGATGCGTTTGCAAGACTGCCAGTGAATTGTGGTGGGTTTATGCATAAATTCATTGAGTTTGCTGACAGTAAATTGTATATCAGGTCTGGTGATTGTGGCATACTGTAAGGCTCCCAAGATACTCCTAAACAATGTTATATCAAAAAATAACTCTCCTTCACTGGTTAGAAGATTGATGGATTGAAATGCTGGTGTAGATCAAGCCTTGGCATTAGTGAGAGAGGCTTTCTGTAGCAGATCTCTAACATATTTGGATTGATGTAAATGTAACCCAACAGAGGAGGCAGCCACTTCATTACTAAGAAAGTTATGTATTTGGCCCATGTCTTTCAGAGAGAACGTAGCATGAAGATTAATGATGAGTTGCTCAATAAACTTGTCATCATTACCGGTGACTAGGATGTCATCCACATAGACTAGGATGTAGATCATTCTATTGTGTTGATGCAGAATAAACATTGAAGTGTTTGGGTGAGTGGAGCTAAAACCTCTATGAACAAGTGATGAGGACTTTAGTCTGTCATACCAGGCTTGAGGTGCTTACTTAAGCCTATATAGAGCTTTTCTTAGTTCACATTCATTGTGAGGTTTAATACTATTAAGGAAGCCTTCAGGTTGACTCATGAACATAGTTTCTTACAGCCAATCGTTTAGACACACATTGTTGACATCAAGCTGTCTCACTTGCCATTTGTGAGTCAAGGCAATCATCAAAACCACTTTGATGGTTACAGGCTTTACAATAGGACTAAACATCTCATAATAGTCAATCCTAGGAGTTTGGTGAAACCCCTTGGCACAAGGCAAGCTTTGTGCCTCTACACAGTACCATTTAGGCTGAATTTTAACTTAAATACCCATTTGTCGTCAACTAAGTGCATATCAAGTTGGTATGGGACAAGTTCCCAAGTATGATTCTGAAGAAGAGCATCAAACTCAGATTGCATAGCTTGTTTCCATGTAGGAGAGGACAAGCTTCCTTAACAATGGCTGGTTCTGTAGTAGAAAGAGGATTTAAATAACTTGTAGAATAGGACTTAGGCTTATATATTCTAGTTTTGGATTTGGTAACCATGGGATGAACATTTAAAGTGGGTGAGGGCGAGGAATGTAGAGGTAATGTTGTGTAGGTGGGGAGAAGGGGTTAGGGAGTGAAGAAGAGGAGGATGAAATGGAGAGGTTACCAAGTTGAGAAGCTGAGGAGTGCTTGGGATAACGTCTGCCAGAAGATGGGCATAGTGCTGCTGGTGAAGCAATGTTTCTAGCAGCAGGGAAGATAGACTAGGTAGGAGGGTTATAAGGTAGGACAGACTCAAAGGGTGAAGATGACATAAAACCAAAGGCAAAAGGGAACACAAATTCATTAAAAATGACATTCCTTGCAGCATAGACTTTGCTAGAGAAGTGGAGACACATGTAACCTTTATGCAGAGGAGAGTAACCGACAATGACACATAGATTAGAATGAAAACCAAGTTTGTTTGACCTATATGGTCTGAGATGTGGGAAGCGATTTATGGTTCAGTATGCGTGTGGGTAGACTATTAATAAAAAAGGAAGGTGTAGTGAGAGCTTCCTACCAAAAGGTTAAGGGCATGGAAGATCGGGAGAAGAGTGTGAGAGCAGTTTCTAGGAGGTGTCTGTGTTTTCTCTCTGTCCTACCATTTTGGTTGTGTTTGTGAGGGAAAAGGTGTCTAAATAAGACTCTTTCACTGTCAAGGTACTTCGTAAAACTTCTAAATTCCCCACCCAGTCTAACTGACTACCTTGATGGGTAAGCCAAGCTTTTTTTCCACCATTTTTTTGAAGTAGAGATAGGTAGGCAGGGCATCAGACTTTCGCTTCAAGGGGTAGACCCATGTAAACCTAGTGAAATCATCAAGGAAGTGAACGTAATATTTATACCTAGAGTTAGAAGCAATTGAGGCTGGGCCCCAAAGGTCTGTGTGGATAAGCTAAAGTGGTTAGGTAGTTCTGATTGGGGTGGTTGGGTAGTTCTGGTTGAGGTAGTGAAGGTAGTGTTGAACATGACTCTTCCCTTGGATGCATGAATCACATAATTGTAGCTTGTGATGGTTATGCTTAATGTTGGTCATTTTTATGGTGGCAAATGTGATTTTGGATGAGGGGTGTCCAAGTCGATAGTGCCAAGTTTGAATATCATTAGGAAGTACATGAGTCAAATAAGAAATAGAAGGGAAAACTTTTGTAATAGATGTAGTGATTACATGACACCTTGGATCATGTTTGCAGACATTAAACGCATTAGATTTTACTATGGAAACAATAGGACTAGGACATTTGGACTCAAGACTTAAACTAGACAAACTTTTATTGACCATAGACTTAGGCAGTTGACCAAAAGTGGACAAAAGAGGATGACCATGCTAGAAAGACATTCTAAGAGACAACAACAGCTTGTCCTTTCCTCGCCAAGAAGAGCTCATACAGACCATCCTTAAGCTTCCTGTGGAGAAGAGTAAATCTTGTTGCTAGGTCATTTACAAGAAAAGAGGTTGAAAAGAAAAGCACATAAACAGGGTTATCTTGTGTTAGTCTAAAAATGCTAATCAAATTTTTTAGTTATGGAAAGTAACCTAAGTAATTGAAGCAGTTTAAGGGGATAAGGGGTGGAATTAAGGATTGGTAGAACCAACATGACTGATTGAGAGAGCCTTATCGTTTCCCATTGTCAACTTTTCCTGTCCTTGATAGTCACTTGCCACACTGAAGTTCCCAATATATGTAGTAATGTGATTAGTCGTGCCACTGTCTACATACCTGGATTAAAGTCGGGTGTTCCAAAGTTATGACTCTGAGGTGAGGTGGGACTGAAGTTTGGAGGGATGCCCTGAAATGTTTTGTCAAACCAGTACCACCAAACAGTTGCAGGGTGACTTGGTTTGGTGCAGACTTGACAAATGACTCTGGATTGGTTAGACCTGTCTCCTCGACTACCTCTTCTACCCCCTTTGTACTGAACTGAGTTGTTGTTACGCATGGTATAATTTTTAGAACTCCTGTTGGACCACTGTTGTGAGTTAGAGTGACCTTGCCTTATGTGTCCACCATGCTGAGCAAGATTGATAGTAGAACGAAGCTAGTTGAGTCATTTTGTATTCTGTCTCTCAATACAACTTTCATGGCTCATGAGTAAGGCATGTACTTCTTCAGTGGTGACTAAATCAGCTCGCGAGGTTACATTACCAACCACAGAGTCATATTCAAGGCCCAAACCATTCAGAATGTACAACATCAGCTCTTGTTCACCCACTGGATCGCCTGCTGCAAGGAGGTTGTCTGTGATGTTTCTCATTTTAAGGCATTTTTCAGTTGTACGAGTCGTGCTTTAGAGCGACTAGCAAAGGCTCTTTTAAGAGAATTTCATAGGCTTTTCATGATGTTATGTTGCAGCATCGAGCTGAGAACTCGTTCTCTCATGGAGGAGCGAATCCAGCTTAACAGGAGCTGGTCACTTCTAACCCATGCTAGAAATTTTGGGTTGACTGCTCTATCAAGTTTAATCTGTGGAGGTGGGGTCTAAGTTCCAAATACAAACTCACTTAGCCTGTGTCCAATGATTGTAGGTACTACCTGAGATTTCCAAAGAATGAAGTTGCAGTCAAGTTTATTCGATAGAGTAGCATTCAGGGTATTCTTAAATGGATTCAAGCTTTCCAGGGTCCTGCTCAAAAGGATTCACCGTTGCTTTCTGAGTTGGCTGCATTTAGTGTTTGCCCAGCAACTTGAGGAGCATTGGACTCCATTTTATTTTCGTCGAAGACGAGGAAAATGAACCTGCTCTGATACCACTCGAGAATGGTGGTTCTAGACAGTAAATCAATGTGTACTTACCTTACCATTGAGAAGCAAATATATTAACCATAAAAGGTGAGTTTGTTACACAAAAAGATTGCAAGAGATTAAGCAAGAGGATCATGAGAGAATACAAAGGCTAACAACCAATCACAACCAAATATGTCACTTTCTTTAGTGATTTGTGATGACATGTCAGTATAAATGGGAGACCGCTGAGGTGGCCGAATGAGTGGCTTAACAAACTCAAATTGGTACGTGATAACACAAACTTAACACATGAAAACATATATTTTAGCCTATCTATCAAAGATCCATAATACTAACTATGGGAATGAGAATTTAAAATGTTATTTATGACTTGAGAAATGCAAGCTTTAGAAAAATAGATGCAGCATAGAAGTTCCCGTCATCTAGTCAGCCGTTATAGCTCTTTGTACACCAATCCTAACAATCATATGTCTTCTAGAAGACTATTCTCATAATAGTCTGACAAAAGTTGCTCATCTGAATTACAAGCCAAATAAGAAAGATGAAGAAGACGACCAAAGTTCTAAGACAAGTAGTCATCACAGAACTGAATTACAGATGGTACTACTACTGAAGGTGATCAAAATGATGTGAGAATCAACTAGTGAAGTGGTTTTGTACATATAGAGAGAGTAGGGGTTGTCTTTACGTATAAATATACATTAATATATACTACTAATTATAATCTACTTTTTTACATACGTACATATATCCATTTTCCAGAGATAAAAGTAGGTTTATTGTACTTTCTCTTTCAGAAGTTGCTCCATGACACATAATTACGCCATTTCTTTTTCTTCTCCCTCCTAATTTGGTATTTCTCTTATGTTTCTTATACATAACTTAAAATTTCTTTAACACTCAATAGTAAACCTTTGAATCTTTGATCACGTGAAACAGTATAATATAAGCGTAAATAGTGAAATCAATAAAAAAATGTCCAAATGTTTTTAGAATGCAAATAATACTTACTCATACATACATATTAAAAGTAAAGTGTTAATGACTATATTAACAACTTGCTTAGATTAAAAATATTTAAATATACAAAATTTTGGCTAATTCATATATAACAGTCCTCTGAAGCGTTTCTCGTGTATGAATGGTCTCGTGTCATGTATATTGTCAAATCACAGCTCGAGTATTGTGACGTTGCTCCTACAATTCAGAGAATGAGACTAAGTGATCTAAACTACTCGCACAACTGACCACGTTAATTAGATTTTTATTTTGATTTAATAAAATTAAACTAACATATTTTTTATCAACTATGTATCAATATGATACCTAACATTATTATAATGTGTCAAAATCTGTATAACATACAATATTAAAACATTTCGTAATGACATATCTATTTTGTGTTAATTAATTTATATTTTAGGCTAATCTAAAATTCGAGACCACGTTTAGTGACAGACCTAAGGCGTAGTCAAAGATAGCCCTTGACTTTCTTATATATAGTGACACACCTAGGGCTGCCCTTGACTTTCTTTGACATGTGTGTCGTGTGTATTTATTTATTAGACTATACTACAATATATTAGTTAATATGATTCAATAAATAACAAGATATTTGAGACCCAAAATAATAATTTCTTATCAAAATAATCCTCAGATCAAAAGTGTGCACCCCATTATTCCATAAATCTTGAAGATCTTCTACTAGAGGTTATAACTACACATCGATATCATTACCTAGTTATTTTGGGCCAGATATTAACAATGTCAAGAAGATATTTTCTCTTTTCATACATAACCATGGTGGTAAGTTGTAGCAGCCCAATAACTATATGTACTGCTCAAACTACAAGAGGGATTGAAACCATCTACGGCAAGTCCTAACCTAAGATTACGTAGATTAGATGAAAAAGAAGGCCATTTATGATTCACTAACTCCCACGCCACATAATCTACACCCTTTTTATCTTATTTGCACGTTCATAAACTTTCACCTTGAAGAGCCACATCTTGGACGTTTCTCCAAATCTTCTCTCACTTTTCTAAATAAGCAGTAGTCATTCACACAAGCATGAATGCTTTTGTTCCCTAAATCAAAATCTTTGAGAAGCTTTCTTACTAAATACATAGATCTTGGAATCACATTCTCATACGGTAACATATCATGTAAAATTTCTAAAAGTTCAGTAAAACTTTTGTCAGACCAACCACTCTTGGTTTTAACTTTATACAAAACTACACAACAGTTTTAGTGTCTCATAACTTATCCATGAAATCCTCATCTCTCCCTTCAAAATTCCTAGAATGTTCATCTTCAAATCCATAAGTTGATTCATACAAGTTGCGTGTGTATGATTTATTTAATTCATCCATTTTATCTTCTCTAAGTATTTGTTCTCCATGGTGATACCAAGTTGTATAGGTTAGATAAATCCATTCCTTTTATGACTAAATGCTCAAAAACCATGTCACTACATTGATGACACATATTTCAACATTCTTTGCAAAGACATAAAATTTTCTCTATATAATTCGCATTTCTTTTTGCTATCTTGACAAAATTCCATGCTCCTTCCTGATACTCTTTTGTAGCTCTATCAATTAAAATATAAACTACTAAGANTATATATATATATATATATTTATGATTATATTTCACACTTATCTTAAATAAAGTAACCAATATTTTTACCTATTGCAACGCACACAGTCTTTATCCATTCCGATAAGTTGAGCACTGAAATGTTGAGATAATTATCCTCTTTTTATTTTTCATTCAACTTATCAAAAGGAAAAGAAAGGAAAAAAATACATGATCCCGTACGACTAAAGGATAAGTACAACTATTGGCTAAATGAGCATTAAAGTTTCATGCCCAGCTTTTTTATGTGTAAAGTAATATAGAAATTCATTCGTACAAATCTGCCAATTAATCAAACTAATAACATAAGCAAATAAAATCTAGCAAAATACTTTTATAGTATCTTCACTCCAGGCCACGCAAGTCCTTTGCAACAAGCTCTTGAGAGGGACTCTATTGTTTGCAATCTTACACACATTTTATTAAACTACATTTAGGCCAAATTGAAAAACTAAGCTAGTTCATCATTAAGCTACCAAACGTCATAGTCTTTTGGAGAAAGACCCAAATTCATCAACAAGAGAAACAACGGATAGCTATAATACTACAATTCCACTCTATCTTTTGGAGAAAGCAACCATATAGATGGACAATGATTTAAAGATCATCAATATCATTTCTAATATTTCACATATAGTTAAGATATTCATATGAGTCAATTTCATGTTGTCCTCACATATGTAGTATTAAGAAACCGCCATGGATTTCTCTTTGACATATAAAGGAAGGCCCAACTGAAGGAAGAAAAAAAATGAAAATACTTGTTCAAACCAAAAATTATTGGTTTGTTTCATCTATGTGAAGTGAATCATTCGGGTTAGGAAAGAACATTTAAAGAAACCTCTAACGCCATGATTGAAAGGACAAAACGTGCATTCATCGGGCAACGAATGAATTGAAGAAACAGAGCAAAGGAAACTTTATCTTTTTGTTAAGGAATGATGATTTTTCCTTAATTAATTAAGGGGAGGACTTGGAGTTTTCCTTAACTAAATATGTAATTAGGGTATGTTAGGGAAGACAAATCCACATTTCTTATCTCACAATCATTAAAACAAAAATACATTTGGTGGCTTTTCAAGAATTTGCTAACAAACTAAAAACTTGAATGATGGATTTTATCTAAACATAATGCTTGTGCTAAAAAATATAAAATTCAACATGTAGCATATGATTACTTTTAGATTTTTTTTTTGGTAAATGAATATATGTATTAACCAAAAAAGACTTAAAAAATATATAAAGGCATACCCCAGGAGAAAAGCTAAAGGCAAAAACAAGAACTAAAAGGACTAAGCCTGCATAAGGCAGAACCAAAAGAGTGTGGGGATAGAAAGTGCCAAAAGAAAGCCTAAGAAGGCAAAAGAAAAACAGGAAAAGAAAGGCCAACAAAGAGCCACCGTTCAACCAAATATTTGGCAGCATCTCCCCTGAAAACTGTCTAAACCTCAAGACACGAAGCACCTGAGAAAAGACAAAACTAAAGCAGCAAAACAAACATCAACAAACAACAATATAGGGCCATAACTAGATCAGAAAGGATCAACATAATGAGCCCCATACCACCAACTAAATGCCTAAATACCCAGGGTACTAGAAAACCAAAATAAAAGGGAAGACATAATGAGCCCCACTTTTATAGTTGTTACATGATTAATACGACATTATTAATCTCAAACCTCATACTCAACTTCAGTCAACATGAGACTTATATTTTATGAACAACCCAACACATAAATTTATCAATAATCAAATGTAACTTATAAATGTCCATCACGAAAATATTTATAAACTTATTATTTGATGTCAAAGCTTAAAAACATACCTTTATATGGTTAAAGTTCATCTCATTATTATTTTACTAGCAGAACTCCCAAGATCAATTTAGATGATTTATAAAGAAGCATATGTAAAATCACTATTAATCATGCATACATGAACAAAAACGTGAGAATTCTACAAAGTCAAATAGCATGTTCAACTTCATATGGCTTATGCACATTTGTTGGAGACAGCAAAAACAAAAAAAGTAAAAGACTTACCATCATAGTGTATAACATAGTCATGAGTGTAACACTTGTTTTAATACTACTGTAACATCTCAATACTCCAACAATCAAACACACACAACAATTGTAGATATTTCATTAGATACTTACTAAGTAATAAGCATCCTAACGCAAAGAAACATCCAACAAATTTTTCTTCTAATACCAATTCATCTAAAAATCCTCTCAACCCCCCACTTTTGGATTCAACCAACTAGAAAAATCCTGATATAAACTAGATTACAAGTACAAGAAGCTCAGATTTTAAAAGATTCAATATTATAAAGAAATTATAGCAATCTTCATTAAAGCACCATAAAAACCAACAAGAAATGGAGTTGTAATCATCAAGTATCTAGCAGACCCAACTATTGCCTCCACTATTGACAGTTACTTTTCTTTGTTTTATCCTTACAAAGGAAAATCACAATCAAACACACCAAATGCTCTAAATTTTTATCTTTCCAAAAAAAATAGATAAGGGAAAGGATAACCATGAGCTTAACCCAAAGAAAGACCTTCTATCAATCTTTCATTCTTTCTCAATTTGAACTCGAGAGCCCCTCTATTCCTTTTTCTCTCTTTTTTCATTTCATAGCATATCTCAACAAAACAAACTATAAAAGCCCATCATAGGAATTTTAAAGCATAGCAAAGAATTAGAGATTTACCCAAAATGAAGAGAAGTTGGGACAAGGAGGAGTTGCGCTTGTAAATGAAAATTAGAGAGCCTAAAGAGAGACATTCGAGAGAGCTTTCCCAACTAAGTAAGGAAACGATAAGTTCATCAACTTTCCAGGGAGGAAGCTACAGAAGAGAGCTCAAATAGAGAGCTATGAGAAATCCATGATAGATATTGAAAATAGAGAGTTGTAAGAGAGGCATAAAAAAAAGATCTGAGAAAGAGCTTCACCTAGCAAGGAAAAGCTCTGTGAGCTTCGTTGCTGAGAGAGTTGTCTGTGAGCTTCGTCACAGAGTCTATGAGGGTTGAAGAGAGGCGATGCGTGAGAGATACACCACAGAGAGCTTCACCAGAGAGAGCTTCTCGAGAGAAAGATAAAAGAGTGAGCTGATTCTTGAGCCCTAAGGTCCTTAAGCTTCACCAAGAGAGAGCTTTATAGCAGATGGAGTTGAGAGAGCTTTGTCGTAGAGTCTATGAGGGTTGGAGCTGAGAGAGCTTTGTCGTAGAGTCTACGAGGGTTGGAGCTGAGAGAGCTATGAGAGAGGTTGAAAGAGAGAGAGTTGTGAGAGAATTTTAGGCGGGTTGTAATTTTGGTCCCCATGCCCAACTTCCCCGAAAATGAATTAAAACCTCTCTCTTAGCGTTTTGATATAAAACGCGATAGTTCTTTGTATTAAAAGCCCAACTTTCTTGTATTGAAAGAAGAGATGGAGAGCAACGTAGAGGATTGAAAGAGCGATGACACTGAGTGAGAGAGAGAGATGGTGATGGCGAAGGCGATTTGGCGATGGCATCGAGAGAGAGAGAGAGAGAGAGTTGAGGGAGGAGCGAGATGGAAATTGGTTAAGATTAGGGTTATAATGTGGTATTTTTGTAAATAAAGAAAACTTGGGTATTATTGAGAGTGTAAAAAGTAATTATCAATTAAAAAGTAAAAATATTTTGACACATTCAAAAATTACTTGTCATAGTAGATAAGTATATTATGACAGGTTATTTAAAAGTTGTCATCTTAACAAAAAATAAAAAAAAATCACTTTAACACATTTTTTTTCTATGACAGGTTTAAGAGACCTGTCATTAAAACTATTACTCTGCTGTCATTATATCCTATTTTGGTAGTAGTGTGGCTAAGTGAAGGTGTGCATGGCCCTTGCAATCATGAAGAGCTTTCTCTTTCCTATCATTGTGTCGGCTACCACCTTTGGTGTGCATCAACTAATCTTTTATTCGATTGTAATTAGCTTAGGATTAAGCTCTTATATATATATATATATATACTTTTGTTCTATGTTAGGATGTTTAAGACAGTATTGCTAAATGAATGAAATTCATTGTCTTCCTCTCATTTCTGAATATTAACTACCACCTTTAACTTAAGAAGCTTATCCTTTTCGTTCTATTGTATGATACCACATAGTTCTTATGTATTCACGTCTTTGTTTACAAGTGTCAAAGTATTGTCGAACATTGACGCAATTAATAACTAATTGTGGTGATGGACAACATCATTAGTAACCCAAATTTTGAGACTGAGGTGGAAATTTTCTTTTGCTTTTTGTTATGAATAAATTATGCTTTGTTTAAGTAAATAATAGAGTTCGCTTGATCCCTGAAGATTTATTTGACACGTTTATACTTGTTCGAATTCGGAATTAAGGTTAGGACACCATCTTAACTGACTTAAGATGCAAGTCGTAACTTATTAGCGTAATATAGCGAGCAAATGTTGTGCTCATCATATGGAAATACAACATGATATGACAAAAAAAGCAGCTTTAGTATATTGTGATAAATTGTTGTGAATCTATTATATTATTTTGGTTTATAGATATTGTAACACTGTTTATGTTGTCTCTTTTGCTTACTGCTCAGTCATACTTGTTTTGTAAGTAAAGTTTATTCTACTATTTTTTATACATCAATAGAAAAACAATGTGATATGAAATGAGTTTAATCTCGATCGAACAAAGTATAGCAACTATATTATAATCGACTAATCTAAAAATAAATGAAAAAGAATATGTAGTTTGTTAACTTTTTTGGTTTAGTTATTGTTTTGTTTTTTCATATAATTTGTGCTCAATGTAAAAGTGACTTGGTGTTTGATGTCTCTGCCTTTTGGTTTCTCTTTCCTGTGTAGAGGCTAATCAAATGTGACTAATGAATGTTTTTTTGTGTGCTTGCCGCTTGTAACAAAAATAGCTAATAGTTTTTTAATTCATCAAGTCTGTCTTACTTTGTGAGCAAATGTTATAATGTTGTTTTTTTAATGTCTTATAGAAGAGAAAATTATTTGTATCAAATATTCAATTACCGCATATTACATTCTATCGTAGTTCATTACATTCTTCCATGATGGAGTAAGATTTTAGAAAGAGCAGCTTGTAAGAGAGTGCGTTTGTTTGTTCGTTTTTAGTTAACTTTGTTAGTAAATAAAATGTTATATGTTTGTTTGTTTTTAGGTTATATCCGCTCCTGCCTCGTTTACCGATGAGGTTTATATACAAACATTTTGTAGCGGTCATGTTACTCAATAACCCATTCTTATTGTGCCGCCTGCCAACTTTCTATATCGAGGTGACATTCAAATTTTACTAATAAATAATAAATATATAAAAGTTAATGTTGACCATCAATGGTTTTCCAGCATATGAAAATCTTGCTGAATGTACTACGAAAGAAAAAAAAGCATGTCTAGTTTGTGGTGAAAACACATATTCTTGTTCGTTAAAATATAATAGTAAGTGTGCATACATGGTTCATAGACGCTTTCTACCTCCATCTCATCCATTTAGGACAAAGAAAGCGTGATTTGATGGGAACGAGGAGTATGAGCAAATTTATAGAATCATAACTGGTCACATTGTTTCTCTCGAACTGAACGAGGAACATGTGGTAAGAAAAGGAAAGACGCAAACATGCAGATACTATATGGAAGAAAAGAACAATCTTCTTTGATCTACCATATTGGGAGGTTAGTATCTTTCAACTTCTCCATTGTTAGTTTCATTTTGAACATTTTTAGATGTTGCCATCACATTTTTAGGTATTAATATTACGTCATAATTTGAACGTGATGCACATTGCGAAAAATATATGTGAAAGCATTATTGCTACTTTGTTGAATGTGAAAGGAAAATCAAAAGATGGAATCAATGCATGTAAGGATCTACAACACATGGATATTAAGCATGGCTTGCATCCAAAAGATGATGGATCTAGAATCATCCTTCCTCCTGCTCTGTATTCATTAACCAAAAAAGATAAAGAAACCTTTTGTAGGAGGCTTTTCTATCTAAAATTACCGGATGGTTACATTTATAATATTAGAAATTGCACATAAATGGAAGATTGTAAAGACTTTGGTCTTAAATCACATGATTACCATGTTCTCATTCAACAGTTATTACCTGTAGCTTTAAATGGATTGCTTCCAAAAGGGCCCAAATATGCAATATTCAGATTATATGTTTTTTTAATAGACTGTGTCAGTGTTTCATTAATAGAGAAAGAATACAAGCCATAGAAGATGAAGTAGCTGAAACATTGTGCATCTTTGAAAGGTTCTTCCCACCATCATTCTTTGACGTAATTCACTGGGGCTGAGTAGCACGTCTATGTGGTCCTATCCATTTCTGTTGGATGTATCCTTTTAGAAGGTAATCAAAGCATGATTCTTTAGTTTGCAATATTGTTCTAAACGTCTAAATTATGCACGACCTAAAGGGTGTATTGTAGAATGTTTTCTAGCAGATGAGTGCATGGACATTTTGTAGTGAGTTTATGGAGAAAGAAATAGGAGTACGTCATGGAGAATGTCACAATCAAGATTTCATTAGCGACATTATTCTTGAAGGACGTCCAATTGTATCAAGAACATCAATTATGATGAGTGATGAAATGTTAGAAAGTGCGCATCGTTATGTGTTATTAAATACGGGTGTGGTCGAACCATTCTTTGAGTAAGTAATTATAAGTTTCTTAGAATATTCAACTAATTTATATTGACACGACAATGGAATATCACCTATCAATATGTGTGCATTGATGTTAGGATACATTTGAGCGAGTTACAACGATCAAATAATGATCTTGAAAGAAATCATACCTTGCTATGGAAGAGGCATACATAAAATTTTTCATCATGGATTAAGGAGAAGGTTAATTACATGCTACAAATTATTTTACAAATGATTGGTGAACGTTTTATGATATTGACAGATTAAATTTAATGCTCTCTCATAGATTCAGATGAATTCTTCTACGAGTGATGGGTTGGACATACTAAAATGGCTTGCATTTGGTCCTAGAAAATAAGCTTATCTTATACTGGATAGTTATTAACAGACAATGGTTTCATACCAAGGAAGCAGAAAAGTCAACTCAAAATAGTGGTGCCATGATTCAAGCAACAATTATGTGCAGATCAAGTGCTAGAGATGTCTCACAAGTTTATGATGTGGTTTCTTATTATGGAGTGATCCATGATATAATTTTGTTAGATTATTATACTTTTCAGATTCTAATCTTTAAATGTATCTGGGCAAATGTAAGTAATAGCATTAGGGTTGAAGATGGTTTCACCATCGTCAATCTACACCAAGGACAATCCTAATTTTCCAGGGAGCCATTCATACTAGCATCACAAGCAAAACAAATTTTTTATTCTAGAGAGCATGAGACCTCTAATTGGTATAGTGTTCTTAGGGCACCACCTAGAGGTTTATATGATTGGGAGTGGAATAAGGAGAATGGCGATGATGATAAGAATTCCATGCCTCTTAGAGTTGTCTTCAATACTTGAAATGAATGATGATGATAGTGATGAATGTAGTTATGTAAGACTTGATGGTGAAGACATTATTCTGGACTAAATGTCAATTTATATAAAAATATTCTATGTATATTTCTTTCACCTATCAATATATTACAATCTATTTTTTCATACTTATATATCGTATTATATTTGGAAGTCTTGAACTTTAAGGCCTAAAAGAAGGTATATGATAACTTCTCTTTCCTTTAATTCAATTGCTTTCGAATATTACATTGATAATATAAATATTGTGTTTTGCTAATGCATTTTTTGTTCGTATTAAATAGGTTAATTAGTATGGCGGAACAAAATAAAATGCTTCAACGTAAACTCTTGGATTTTGAGTCCCAATCAATTTCAGATTCTCATCCATCAAGAAAGAAATGCTCGATACGAAACACATTATCTAGAGATAAATCTCTGGAACCTAGCATGACACATCCTCAGCCTAACATGACACCACCTGATCAGCTAGTCATCCATGTCCAGCCGCATGAATCTCCCGCATCCAACACTCGGGGAGCTGCACTTGAAGACATTTTAGTTTCATCCATTACCGATTCATGTGAGCCTACATCTGATTCTCATGTAGAGATCACACGAAGGAAAAATGCAACTAAGTTGAAGAGTATTGTTGTCGAGGGTAATAATCAGATTAACATAGATATGAGCATCATGGGCCAACCGATTGGGGAAGGTTCTGTTAGTTTATCATCTTTTATTTGACCTCTTGTGCGGGAAATCGCACCCATAACAATTGTAGATTAGAGAAATGTTCCCACGGGAATGAAGGAGGTTATGTGGGAATCAATTCAGGTATAGTAATTTACTTTAAATATAGCATTGTTAATTGTTAGGCAAAAAGTACTTTGTATTTGACATTGACATATGCACTTTAATTTTTATTATTATGTGAGATATACAATTGATGAATCATGCAATAAAATAATAATTTCACACATGAGAGAGTTGTGCAGGTCTTCTAAATAAAAAATTGTTATTAGCATAAGAAATGCGGCTAACGAGCCGTAAAGGATGAAATTGAAGCCCGATAATGTTAGTTCAATTCAAGAGTGGAAGGCTTATGTAAAAGATAAGATGGGAGAACAATCAAATATAATTTTTCAATGATTTAGTTTTAATAGTTTAATATAGTTAAATTAATACTTTAGTGCCATATGTATACATTTCTCTAGGAATTAAGTGCGAAATTCAAAGAGATGAAGAAAAAACAAATCCCCCACACATGCAGCCGAAGAGGATATGCGCAATTGATTGAAGATATGGTAAAATAGAGATTTTTATTTTTTTAATAGAAAGAAATTAACCATCCTTAACTTATTGAATTTGGTTCTTTATAGAAAAAAATAGCCAAACCCCTGAATTTGTTTCTAGAATCGGTGTTTGGACGAAGGCACATAAAAAAATAGCGAACCTACAAACTTAGCTACTATTGAAGCTATTGTAAGTGTTTCATTATTTATCTATTTAGTGTCACACAACTAGATAATAATCAATGTTGCATGACATTATTGCCTTTCAGAAAAAGTTGAATGAGTTAAGTCAAGGTGCATCATCATCTGGGACACATAATTTGGCTGATGATTGTTTATCTCAAGTTCTTGGTCCTGAGAGACATGGACGACTTAGAGCGTGTGGAAACAGGCTGACTTTTACCAAACATTCCATTTTATCTCAAAAGGATCACGCTTACACAGAGCTTCGAAAAGATCATAACCGAATTGAAGAACAAATTTGATCATATGCAAAACCTTATGGAGCGCATAGTGAAGCAGATATACATAAATATGCAAATACTGAATGGAGTTGACTTTCCCAATTAGTAGAATTTCATACTCTAACATAAATTAATTTTCAGCTTCACCAAAATGAATGACCATCCATTTTAGACACGCGATCACCCTCGATAAATTTTAAAACTTTTATTTGTTTGCACATGGAGCTTTACTATTGGTAATTATGATATTCTATTATTAATTATAGAGTGTGAATAATAACTTGTACGTGAAAAAGTTGAAGTTATTAGATTGGATTGGATCAAATGAGGGAGTTGCTGAAGGACGTTGGTCTTCAAGCGATCCAAAGGACCTTGTTCATCATGTGCCTCTTGGACTTGATGCTACAAAAGTTTGGATAGATGTTGGAACAAAACCAGAATTGTCCCATTGTGAGTAGGTAGCACAGTTGCATGGCCCACTAATAGAATTGTCCCATTGTGAGTACTTCTTTTTCAACTACTGTTGGTTGATATTGTGCTGGACATGATTGAAATTAGGTTGATTTGAGTTTGATTATTGGTTGCATTAGTGGTGTTAATTGAGATTGGAAGAAAAATGTTGGATTTGCATTTGTGTTCTTGCATTTATGTTAGATTTGTTTATGTTGGTGAGTTTAGATTTTGAATATTATATTAAAATTTTCTCATATGATGATTAGTATTGTGGGAGTTAGAAATGTGGGCTGACATAAATGCTGGACAATAATTATAACGAGTCTCTATCTTTTTATCTTTGATAATTTTTCTTTCCTTTTCGGTTTTAATAATATGTTTAACCCTTTAGGCTGCAGGAGTGGAATAACAATTAATTTGTAGCTTCTTTAAATTTATTCATGCTTTTGGTAATTTCTAAGTTTTGAAGGTTTTGATATATGTTTAGTTAGATATTTCTAATTGGTAGTATTTTCCTTGTGGTTTTCTGAATCAATCATATTCATGTGCATATAATTTGAACAAACAAGAAGAATAGAAGCTGCTGGAAAATAACACAAGGAAGAAACCATACATGTAGAACAAAAACACTTACAATTCTGACTTCCTATGCGAATCAAAAGAGTCGACATAGATGCTAATACTTTATAGCTAATAATTCAATTTCTCACATTTCTAACAATGAAATTACCTCAGGGAATAAGGCTGCTTGGTAATAATCTAATATGAATAAAGAATAATTAATAATGAGAAACGATGGGAGGAGTGATTGATTATATCTGAAGGCATCTTGTGGTTGATTATATTGCAAGTGATTGATTATAATTGCATTAGTGGAGTTTTGTAGTTTTAATATGGTAGCGATTTTTTTAACGAATCATAATAATACAACAACAAGATAAAAGTTACATCATCAAGGGTCAAATAGTCTTTCAACAATAACTCTCTTTTTATCAATCAAACTACAAATGAGGTGTTAGAAATGTGGATTGAAATGTTGGATTTACATTTTTGTTGGATTTGTTTATGTTGGTAGGGTTGGATTTTGAATATTATGTTAAACTTTTCTTATATGATGATTAGTATAGTGAGCGCTAGAAATGTGGGTTGACATAATTTGTGGCATGATTGAAATGTTGAGGGTGCTAGAAATGTGGATTGAAATGTTGGATTTGTACTTTTGTTCTTTCATTTGTGTTGGATTTTCTTATGTTGTTTTTCTAACTTGCTATTATATATGCATTTTCAAGGATAGAACATAGATGCATGAAAAGTATGTATTTCAAAAAATAGGGTTTTGCAATCCAGATTAGAATCTTATAGATCAACATGTGGTGCGTGGTTCCCCATAGTGATGGGGAATATGATTCCAATAGGAAGACAAGGAAGTTCTTTTTCGGTTGCTATCATAGGATTTTTTTGTTGTAGTGTTTCTCCGTCTACTTTGATTTGGTCTTGGTGAGTTCAACCAACCATTAGGTTTTGTAGATGTAGTTTCCTTGCTCGGGTTTTCTTTACATTTTGATTTTGTACTGAAATATTTTGAGTTTTTTTTAAAAGGTTACTGATTTTCTTTTTTTCTCTCTCTGTCTCCTTGGCTCTGGTCTTGACGAGTTCAATTGATTATTAGGTTTGGTAGACGTAGATTCGTATGCTTATCTTGTTTTTTCATTACATTTTGATTCTCTTTACTGAAATTATTTGGGATTTTCTTTCTGCAGGAGTTGTGATTTTTTAGATTCAGAGTTAACGACCCTTTTACGGATTTAAAGGGGCTCTTTTGAAGGGTTTTTCTGTAATTCCTTTTGGGATACTTGTCTATTGGGGAAGTTGATTACAAAAAATGTTTCTTTTATTTTCCTTAGTTTTAGACTTTAAGTTTCATACTAGGTTTTCTAAAATATTTGAGTGTTTTGTTTTGCAGAAATTCCTTGATCTTGCTGGTATCTAGCTACCAATTGTGAGAAAAGAAAAAACTTCTTAACTAGTTTGTTTGTTGCATTCTCTTTTGCTTAATTTTAGTATTATTTACTGTTCGTACTTGCTGGTTTCTAGTTACCATGCAAGCACAAAAGGAGGCTTCTTGGGACATGCAAGTTAAGGATAAAATTCTCCTTCAAAGTGTAAAAATGATTGATGGTGCAACTGTAAAGGATATAAATGCAGAAATGGTAACTAAGTATGCAACTTCTTGCCAACTTTTAAGATTCATTATGAACTATTTTTATGTATAGTTGAATAAGGAGGCAGGATAGGTGGTTGAAGAGTGCAAATTGAGAGTGGTTATGGTACTCCACCTCAACCACCATCTCCTGTTCGAGAAGGTTGAGAAGAAGGGTCCTCACCAAGAGGTTCTGTTTTGGAGAATGGAAACACAAATGGTGTTGTGTTTATTAACGTGAGTAAGCTAGTGGTTGGAATTTGTAATTTCCTATCAGCTTCATTTTTTATCAGTCCCCATCAACTAACTTTTACTTATTCTCATACCTTCCACTACTAGTTACAGGCTATAGGCATTTGCTGAGCATACTGAGACTCAACAAAAATCTCAAAGGTACTGCTGACTTGCCAGACACTTGACCTAAAATGCTAAGTTAGCAAAAAAAAAGTGCACATCACCAATCCTAAAAAAGAAGATAAATTAAAATAACAAAAACAAATTTGTATCCGTTAGAGGGATAACTATGCATCGATGAATATAGTAACATCTACCAGCTTTGCTTTGCAGAAATTGCATTAATTTACTAGATGAATCCAACATTACCTGCTTTGTTTACTATTGAATTTGATTTACGCACTTGATAACACAAACTGAAATGTTCTCATCTTTTCTTCAAGATATAGGTGAAATAGATGAATGAATTACACTGGTTTCTATGGTTGAGGTAGCTGCTGTTGGTAGATGAGATTGAACCCGAACTATGGTTTCTATTTCCTAGCATCATATTATTACCCATGTAAGAACCTACTTACTTTTGTGAATTAAAGGACAATTGTGTTTTTATTGATCTTTTAGGTGAGATTCCAAAATGGTGGGTGTGGGGCTATTGGGTTTCACCTATCAGTTATAGGTTCAATGCCATTAGTGTGAACGAAACGTATGCTCCGAGATGGATGAATCAAAGGGTACTACTTTTCTGCTTATATTACAATCTTTTCAGTAAGTTCTATTACAAGTAGGAGTAGAAAGAGTGATAAGAAAAGGGAACTACAAAAATTTTATGCAGAGAAAATTTTCGGATTAGCCAATAACAAGAGCTTTATTGAACTGTAGGCTTCAGACGATACAACTAAGTTAGGTTTAACAGTGCTTAGGAATTTTGATGTTTTCCCTAACAAGAACGGTTTTGGCTTGTTATTTTGTTATTTTGGCTTTTGTTTTGCTCCATTTTCTTTCCTCGGAAGAAAATCATTTGTGTTGAGTAGATTGACAAGACCATACATAAAGTAGATGGCTTGGTAGAGAGATATAAAGCCAGAGTTTGTGCTATGTGCTTTATTAGTTCCTTTAAATACAGAGTAAGAGTCTTACGAATTGTTCTTAAGTCATTATGGTTATATGGTGAATATATTAGTGGAGTTTGTGAACTTGGTTATAAACTTGGTAGAATTGTACAGAGTTTCCATCTACTAAAATTGTTTAAAGCTTATGTTTTAACTATAGATTGGTATGTTATACATTTTTTTCTCAATCTACTCATTCTCTCTACTTTTTTCTTGTCTTTCCAGCTTCATCTGATCGCTTTTATTTAGTTGCCTCCTGTTTCATAATTCTTTTCAATGTCTTTGTGAACAGTTCAATATTGGCATAATTTTTGGTTTTTGAGTTCTGCTGCAATCCCATAGGATAATGAAAGGGAAACTGTTGTTTTCTCATTATCTTGAACTTTATTTGATAGTAATTTCTCATTCGATTATAAGTATGAGAATCGTCCATGCTGAGAAATGCTGGAATTTTCTCTTAATACCCTTTAGAGCTATTCATTGTTTTGTTACATTAATTTCAAAGAAATTGTTCATAGGCACTATGAGTTTTACATAATCAGTGAGTAGGAAATTTATTATTATCTATGAAAATCCAAAACTAGTTTCATTACTCACATTTGTAGTGTATGTGTGTTATCTGTGCTTTAAATGCGTTGTAACCATTTGAATTAGTTCAGGCTGGATGAAGTAGATTGGCTAATGACTTTAGCATTGTAGAATCTGCTTATGGTGAGCAACCAGTGAAGTATTATATTCCAACTTGGGATAAAATGCAACATTATTTCTCAGAATGCAGCATAACATGCACTGCAGATTTCAGATCCACCTACTGACTTCGCTAGGCATGACCTTCTTATACCCAAAAGTGTATAGAAACTTCTGCTTCTCATAATGTGGTCTTATTTTCCTATATTTCCGTTTTCTTTTCCGTCTTTTTTGGTCGACGACACTTGAATCTGCTGCTTTCTAGAATTTTTATTTGGATAAATAAACATTATGAAAACCATAGTTTTGACAAAAAATAAAAGAGATAATATTTAATTTTCAAAAGAGAAATTTGTGCTTTTACCTTTTGTTCCACCGTCATCTAGCCATCTTTTGTTGTAGTGACTGGGGATGATTCAAAGTGGAGACAAAATGAAGCTTGTTGTGTCATATTAGCTCCATTCTACATTTGCTGAGCTGTTATAACTAAGAAATCATATTCAGGTTCAGTTGTGCCTGTTGCTTCTGAGATTCACCATCAAACTTACCTTGTGTCTATTACTATTGCTCACATTATCTCCAAATAATTTAGCTAATATGTGAATTAAAGTTGGTATGTAGTGCTGATAGTGGAAGCGAAGGCACAAGTGAAGGAAGTGATGTCAATTCTCAGGATGTAAGTGTGTGGTTCCCCATCATATAAAGGGTTCTTCCTTTGAATTAATAAATGATTGTTATTTGAACTTTTTGTTTAGATTTGTATATGAGTACCAATTATGTGGCTTTTGGTAGTGAAGATTCAATGGTGTTTACTGCAAGTTGTTTTCAAAATCTTTTTTGTAAACTGACGGCCCTGTATACCATGTTTCACCGGTACCCAACCCAACTTCTCTGGTTGTTCATCTTTTAGATTACTGTAGATAAGTACAAAAATACTTGGATCTCTATCTGTTTTTGTCATTTCCAAGAGTATGCTCTCTAAATAAAGATCAATTAGTGACTGTTAATTTATCAATTGAAGACTCTGCATTTGAGATTGAACTTTTATTCTTTCTCACTCAAGATATCAAAATCTGCTTTTGTGTAGTGGCAAGATATCATAAACCTGCTTTTTTGTTATGTTGTTGGAATTTGCTGTTATAAATTTCACTTTTAAAGTATAAGAAACGTGACCAGATTTAATGTAAGTCTTGCAATTTAATTCTAAAATTTAATATTGAAATAGTTGTAATTACATCTTACTTTCTTTTCAAATTACAATTATTTTCATAGGTTTTTGTTTGTTTATGTATGTGTTTTGCCTTGCTTTTGACCTTTATCTGATTTAATTCTTTGAGTTGAGTTTGTGATTGTAAAGAAGGTGGTGTTGAGGATTAAAATTAAATAATATTAATGAAAACCGTCCTGAAATAAGATAAACTTGTTATAGGTGTTGAACTTTTATTTAAAAAAAACTTATTATAGGTGTTGATTAAAAGTTATATTGACATTAATGTATATAAAAAAATATGTCGTGAGAAAGTAATTAAATGAAACAAACTATCATGGGAATGCATTTTTTCCCTTTCCACGAAATTTTTTTTAAAACTAATTTGGACATTAGATGACGGGAAATCCCCGTCATCTAATTGCTTCTGCGGTAACTTATGTTGACGGGTAATCCTCGTCAACAACTAACATCATATTTCGGCAAGTTTAGTTGATGGGGATTCCCCGTCAACTAACTAGATTTTGTGGCCGGCCTATATTGACGATTTTTTTCAATACTTTAGGTGTCACTTGGGTAGATGATAGTCACATACCCGTCATTAAAAGATTTTGATGAAGGGTTTTCACCGTTATCTAATCCACATCATGTAGTAGTGTCACATGAGCTACGCTAGTGTAACTAGCTTCATGTAGATACTAAAAATAAAACCCACATGCTACTGTAATCAATAAAGCAAAGTAACTCCATATTAAGTAGTTGATTTTATTGACTATATGAAGGGTGAAGAACTGATCTCTAACTACTTGAACCATTTAAGTAGTTATTTTTTCTTGCATCAACAACTCATACATCAATGGCTACTTGAAAGATTCAAGTAGTTGTTCTGTCCAAATAGTTGATTTTGTTCTGTCATTACTCAAACCATTACTTGAACCGTTCTGTCATTACTCAAACCATTATTTGACACACAATACATGTTTGGGATGAAAATGAAGTTTTTTTATCATTTTAGATGTTTCTAGTGTCATACGGAGCAAAAAGATACAATTAAACATGTGTTGAGGCCTAGATGAGATTTACTTCGCTAAATTTGGATATTTTAGACATGACATATACTCGAACTAACTTTTGACACCAATACACACTTGAGATGAGCATTTTAAGTTTGTCATGATTCTAGGTTCTTGTAGTGCTATACAAAAGTATAAAAGTGCAAGAAATTGGCTAATCAACAACTAAGAGATTTGTCACTAAAAATAAGATTTTCATCAATAAAGCTTTTTAACAACGAAATTTGCGTTGCAAAAAATTCATCGGTAAAGATGCCTCACCTTTTACAGGTGAATACATGTTTCATCATTAAAAAATTTTAACGACGATACAAACATCGTGTTTGTATCGATAAAATTTATTAGCGTAGAATAAAATTGTGTTGGTGATACCCTTCACCAACATCTATCGTCGCTAGAAGTTTGAGCGACCAATTTTTTTGTCACTGGAAACCTTATTTCATAAGTCATAGGTCTCAGAGACGGCCTCGTTTCCTCACTAAAGGTTTAACTTCTTTAAAAAAAATTAGGTAGTTCAGCTCGTTCCTAATCCCCCACCATAAACGGCCCAACATCCCTAACCAAAGTAAGGGAAAGTCATTCACAAGAGCAAATTAATGACTTTTGAATAAAAGAAATGCCATAAACTAATGACTATACAGAACATAACAAAATGGTGACATTTTATATTACTAGCCAAATATGAACTTCTACATGCACACCCCAAATCATCAACACTTTTCTCAAATATATTAGTCAAGCAACCAGATATCAGGATTCAACTTAAGAAGGTAATTAGAATACAACTGAAATACATCGGGTGCTCCACTTTGCCCTTGACATTGTTAGCTCTTTGTTCTTGCTCTTGACTTTGTTTGCTCTTGATATGTGCGGTATGTATAGTTATGTCCATTCCCAAATGACCTGAGACATTAAAACACCAAAAATGAGAGGATTTTGATGTTAAAATCTCTTTTTGGAATGTGAGTAAAATGGATAATAGCGATGGAAGTCTTTACTAAATTACACTATTCACCTGCTATCTAATCGAAGCACCCCTAAAAATCATGATAAAAGCTCGAGAGCATTACACAAGATCGTGCATCAACAAGCAAGCTACACAAATCATGAGTGCTTCAAAATAGTCAAAGAAAAATAGTTTTACATGCCAAAGTTGTAAAACGAAAAATAGCGATGGAAGTATTTAATCAATTACATTACTCACCTGCTATCAAATCAAAGCACGTGTCCTTAAAAATCAGGGTAAAAGTTCAAGAGCATGACATAAGATTGTGCATCAACAAGTAATAAGCTACACAAATCATGAGTGCTTCCAAATAAAATCAAAGCGAAATAGTTTATATACCAAAGTTGTGAAATGGATAATAGCGATGGAAGTCTTTAATCAATTACATTACTCACCTGCTATCTAATCGAAGCACACGTCCTTAAAAATCAGGATAAAAGCTCAAGAGCATGTGCATCAACAAGTAAGCTACACAAATAATGAGTGGTTCCAAATAAAAATAAAAGCAAAATAGTTTAATATACCAAAGTTGTTTTGTTGAAGCCCAATAAGTTAAAGAGTGGATATTGATACCTGCAAATGGTGAAAATGATTGGTAGGTGAAAGATGCTATAATACTGGGGGGGATGCAAGCACTTTGAAATTAGATATGAAAACTCACCCACCAATTATACTTGTCGAGATAAAAAACGGAAAGGCACAAGGACTAGGATCAAAGGTAACACACAAAGAACTTGGTAAGTGAGCCAAAACCTAGAATTATACCATGACCAATTAGGAACAATAACCTTGGCTTAGAAACGAAGAACCTTGAAACTCCTTAAATAAAAACTAAACAGGTGGAGTAAGCTTTGCTTATATTCATTTTTGTTCTTTAGGTATGGTATTCCAGTAACATTTTAATGTTAGTGTACCAAGGGGGCGTAAGTTATTTTCAGTAATTTCACAAATATACCTAGGCCTTCTTACTAATATGAAGTGTCAAAGTAGTTCCAAAACATCAGCAGTTGATCTAACTTCCCACAAAATAGACAAGATCTCCTAAAATTACAACTAAAAGCTACCACAGATCACCAAAATTCCAAGAGATTCTCTAATATGGTTTTTGAGCAAGCTAAAAAGCCTTCACCAAAAATTGAGATTAAATAGGAGAAACAAAATAAATGACATAAAGTACATATACTCACTGGGGTTCCATACTCATACAAGGTTCCATATCAATTAGCCTCTACTCTAATGGTTTCATTCCCGAAAGCAATACTACTTCAGTAACCTCAAGAAATTCATCAAGATATGTTGTCATAAACCCAGAAAAATAGTCACAAAAGCTCCATTATACACACAAATTACAAGTAATAAGCATTCAAAAGCTAAAAATTAATAGCATACAGAAACAAGTAATTTAGTATTAAGAATGAAAATTTAAGTCCTAAACTTTGGAATCGAACAAACAGAAACACAAAAAAAAAAATCTGAAAGTATTTTGAACTCATAAAAGCGCAAGGGTCAAAGCGCTAGAGTGATGCCACGCAAAGCTTTGTCGTGGAACAAATCTTCTTCGTATTCAAAGGAGATGCGACAGCAAGTTGTTCGCCGACCACAGAGTCAGCGAGATGCGAGGGGTTGAGAAGCCACGTAGTCGGCGAGATGCGACGGTGAGGGAGTTTGAGATCGGCGAGAGGCTGGCGATGAGGGTTCTCGTTGAACAAGACGACGATTGAAAGAGAGAGATGGAGAGAGAGATTCAGAGTTGAAGTTTCTAGTGAAGTCCTAATATATTTAGGAAGCCTTTAACAAAAGTTTTTAAAATTCGTCGATAAATAGTTGGTATTTTGTTATTATTTATTGGAAAATATTTATTTTAGTCGAAAAATAGGATAAAGAGCTCGCACCCCCTGATTTTTTTTGCTGGTCTTCTAAAATATAGTAATCAAGATTATTTTTTGTCGGTAAAGGTTTATAATATCAGAACCATCGGTAAAAGATTGGCGGAAAATGCAACGTGACATTTGGCGACGAAATTAGTGTTTCATTGCTAATAATCATATTTTTGACAACCACCTCAAACATTGGCCGCTAAATCCAACTTTCACAGACAAAATTTGATTTTTCAGTAAAACCTATTTCGTTAAAAAGGCATTTTCTTGAAGTTAGACCGAGCAGGACGTGTTTAGGCCAAAATGAGACGAATTTGGTTAAGGGCATGACATGTATTCGAACTGCATTTTGTCACCCAATACATACTTGGGATAAGGATTTGAGTGTTGTGGTGATTATAGATGCTTCTACTGTTATACAGAGATTAAAAACCCAATGAGACGTGTTGAGGCTTAAATGAGATGAACTTGACTAAACTTGAATCGTTTGGGAATTGCATGTGCTTGAGCTAACTTTTGACATCCAATACACATTTGATATACTAATTTTCACTTTTTTAGTAATTTTATGTGCTTCAAGTGTCATAGAGAATAAAAAAGACCCAATGGAATATTTTTTGGACCAAATAAGATGAACTTGACTAAACTTGGATATTTTGGGCATGGCATGTAATCGAACTGGCTTTTGACACCAGCTAAGCGATTAGGATAAGGAAGTGGAGTTTTGTGATCATTTTAGGTTCTTCTAGTGTCATATAGAGTCAAAAGACACCATGAGACATGTTTAGGCCCATATGAGAAGAACATGGTTAAACTTAGATCTTTTGGGCATGGCATGTACTTAAACTGACTTTTGAAACTCAATACACGTTAATTATAAGAATTTGGAGTTAATTACATCATTTTAGATATTTCTAGTGTCAAACAGAGTCAAATGGTCCAAGAGGATATGCTTTAGGCCCAAATGAGACAAGCTAGGCTAAACATGGATATTTTGGGCACGACATCCACTCGGACTAACTTTTGACATCCATTATATGCATGTGATAGGAACTTCAGAGTTTTGTCGTCATTTTAGGTGCTTCTAGCGCTATACACTATAAGAAATATGACATTCTACATGGTTTAAATACAGGGTTCGTAGTCTCCTCTAGTTAAAAACTCAAAACAACAAGAATTTTTAAGAACCAAGTAAAAAACAATTCCTGTTAAAAGTGAAAAAAAGCGGGAGGAAAATTTAGACGCTGGACTTTAACGAAGCAGGACTTAAGTAAATTTCGGAGACCTCGTAACCGACACTCAAAGCATTTCTTTCTTGAGCTCTCTTAGAAGCTCTATCTTCTTCTTCATTTTCAGAGAGAAGCTCAAATCGTTGCTTCTCTCTCTCTCTCGATTCCTCTAATTTCAGAGTCAAGCTTCAGTCCTTCTCTCTCTCGATTCTTCTCCAAAATACAAAGCACATAGATCCTCTCTCTCATAGCTTGTCCCTTTCAGACGACCTAGGGCTAGGCCTTCGATAAAGAAGAGATAGTAGAGCTCATCAATTAGCTTATCTCTCACTCTCTCGTTCAAAGACAAAGAGCGAACTAGGGTTTTCGTTGATTCTCAGATTTGATTCTCTGGTCTCCTTCACTTTTGAGTTTTAAGTATTTGCATGTCCTTTCTCCTTAGCGTCTCTAGTACATTTCTATAGTTTTTTGTAGCTGCGGCAGAGCAAAACAGATATATTCAAATAATGGGGAGAAAAAGTTGAGCCCTAGTCTTCATCTTGCTTCTGCCGCAGAAGTTGGAGCTTTGGTGAGGTAAAAGTAAGTGTTGAATCCTTTTACTGCTCAAATCCATGTATGTGCATAGCTTTGTATCCCAGGTCTCTCATACTTTGATTTTGCAGCTTAGAACAAGAGGTAAGGATTTCTTCTTGCGAGGTGGGTTTCAATCTCAAATCCATGTCTGATTTTTGTCTCTTGTTGTGATTTTTGAGTTTTATATAGTGTTTGTGTTTCACAGTTCCTGGGATATATAGGGTTTAAAAGATGTGATTGGAAAGCCATCTTTAGATTTTCAATATTCGGTCCAAGTATAGGTTTAAAGGATTGTTTGAAGAAAAATTTAAACTTTCAAAATTTGTACGGTTAAATGGGTTAGGAAAAACATTGTTTAGTTTTCTATATAGTTGTTATCTTATATTTGGTTTTTGTATATGTTGTTTCCACTGTTTTTTGTCAGGAGTAGTCAATGTTGTCAACAGGGCCGCATCTGAAGTACCTCAAATAATCACCAATTACCAGGAAAAATGCATAGAAGGCCTATCAAGTATATGTCTCACAGTAACACTTAAAATGTTTGCCTTATACAGTTGCATTAAATGTTTCATGTGCTCTTCTAAGTTTAATACATGTTTTTTATGAGAAACTTACAATATGGTATAGTGTTTCTGCTTGTACTTAGAAAATTCACTTCACCAAGTGTAAAGAACAAATTATTTATGTTCATTACTAAACTTGTGATATCTAGAAAGAAACCTAAACAAGTTGGTTGGCATGTTGTTAATATCTAGATCGAAAACCCAAACTAACAACATAATGTACAAGGAGTAGTATTTAGTTTTGAACTTTGAGATTCTAAGAAGAAAATGAGGGAATGTATTTAATGTTTTGAATGTTCATGCATATAATTTTTTCCTTGTTATGCTTCTTTGTTTTTCCACTGTGTGAAACTTTGGGTTTCTTCTTTCATGTAGCTTCATTTTACTACATAGTTGAAGGACTGCTGTTTTAAGCTCCTTCTATATGAAAACTGTAAATACATTGTATGATGTGTTCTTGTACAGTTTTGTCCATCATTGTATTGCTTTTGTGAATCATCACTCATCTCATAAAGCTCGGTTTTTCCTATGTGGAGTTCCAACAACACTCATTATTCAATTCTTCTATAATCTAATCATTTCAACTGACAACTTGTTTTTGAGTATTTCTTTGGTTAAAATCTTAAGCATGCTTATAGATGGTAATTAGCCGCTTGCTCGAAAAGAAGATTAAGTAGAGGCTTGTTTTCTAAATTTCTTAATATATATATACGGTAGATAACTTTCATTTCAACATGGCATTCTGAGCTAGAAGCAACAAAATTTTATTTGTAGACATCTTCGTTCAATTCTTAGATTAACTAATCATTTATCAGACCTACATTCATTGTCTGTTATCTGTGAGATTCATCAAAATCACGACAATTGGAGTGTCACTGATTTTCCATTTTTACACGCAGTAAGATAGAGGACCATGAAATTGAAACAAGATTATGATGGAGGGGGAGTGTGTTTTGTGACATCTTGTTAGGATCTTTATGCTGCCACATATCCCAGTCCAACTTATTAATCAGAAACTTTTTGCTGCACATTAGTTTGAAAAGATGCCACCATCAATAATGAGTTGGAGCAGGACTGGCCTTGACTAGCTTGTGTTTAACTATATGCTCACTTTTCCCACATATCCTTATGTTTAATTTTACATGCTTCATTTCCAGGTACACAAACTTTTTGGGTATCATTCTTCGACAAGGTAATCATTCTATGACCTGCCAACATATTGCCACTGTATATCATGTGAATGTATGGTTCCTTCTGTGCTTAGTGACTTAGAGTGACAATCTCTTCTTCTACATATGGCTTTTTGTACATATATAGTGTACTATGCTTTTATGATTTAATGCTAAGTTGGTTATTTCATAGGAAATCTACATTTTCCCATCCATGTCAGAACGGTCTCTTCCAATTTTTGTGGCTTCGTGGATTTATATTCTGTTTGAGTGGTAAGCAGTTAAAGTGAATTATAGATTTTCCATTTGTCACAGTTGCCCATGATATCTTTGATGGAGAAGCTCGTTTCAATGTCTTTATCCATTATATCTGTGAGAGATCTCTTACAGAACTCAACACATGTAACTATCTATATTTTTTTGCAGTCGAGTTAGCGGTCCATATGAATAATATTGAAAACTCACTTTTTATTTCTAAAAATCTGCTGAAATTTCTGTTTACTTTTTACAACCCGTATAGCTGAAAATTCACTAAAAGAGGATATGATTGGATGTCAGCTCGAATGTCTATCACTTCAAAGGTATTGTTGAATTTCAAGTTTTTATCCAAATGGTAAAGTTCTCTGATGAAATTTTGATGTAACTTCTTGGTGGGTACCTGGAATACATTAGTATATGTAGACTGCAGTCAAAAGAGATATGTAGATGATGCATCTATTTGATACTTGTTCTAGTTGTTTATTCCATTCTAATATCATATTTCACGTAGTCATGGTTTTGTTATTCCCTTGCAATTTACTAAATTTCAATTTGGCGACAAGTTGGAGATGATGGATAGCAATAGTAGGGGGAAACGATGCTTGGGATTAAACAAGTGTCTTTTTTATATTTGAAAGACAAGTGTTGCTTGCATATTTTAAGGATAAGTTAATTTTCAAGTAAGATTTATTTGTAAGTTGATTGAATGAATAATGTAATATTTTGTTGAAAGATATATATTAATGTTGTTAATTATTATATTAGTGTTCTTATCATTTTGAAAGTATATAATATGAATAATTTGACTATAACAATGAATATTATGGTATCTTATTTTATAGATACAAAAGTACATGTGAATGTTAATTCACAAGTATTAAAAATATATGTTGAATACATTCAATAGGGTTCTGAAAACTTTATTAAACAACGTTTACAGGAATCGAAAAACCTTGTAAAAAGTGAGAGACCACAAGGTTCTTCACAGGAGGCATTGCGCCTTACGAAAAATACGGTTTTTAATATGAGGAGTTGTCTCAGATGTCACGAGAACCCTGTTGATTATTTTTCACAAGGTTTTCTACCTCTTGTAGAATGTCATATTTCTTGTAGTAATAAGGAGTCTAAAAGTCCCAACGGGATGTGTTTAGGAGAAAATGAGACAAACTTGGCTAAACTTTGATCTATTTGGCATGACATGTACTCCAACGGACTTCTTTCACCCAATAAATACTTGGAATACGAATTTGGAGTCATGTGGTCATTATAGGTGCTTCTAATGCCATACATAGATAAAAATACACATGGGGCGTGTTCAGGCCCGAATAAGATGAATTTAACTAAACTTGAATATTTTGAAAATGACATGTACTCAAACTTACTTTTGACACTAAATACACTATTATGGTCATTTTAGGTGCTTATAATACCATACAGAGCCAAAAAGATCCAATGGGACATGTTTAGGCCTAAATGCGACAAACATGGCTAAACTTTGATCTTTTGGGCAAGACATATACTTGAACTGATTTTTGACACACTATAAACATTTGGGATAAGAATTTGGAGTATTGTAAGGCCCAAATGAGACAAACTTACCTAAATTTGTATCCTTTAGCCATGACTTGTACTCAAGCTGACTTTTGACACTTAATACATGCTTAAGATAAACATTTTGAATTTTGTGGTCAACTTTTATGCTTCTAGTACTATACGGAGTCAAAAGTACCTAATAGGACGTGTATAGGCTAAAAGGAGATGAACTTTGCTGAAATTTGATCTTTTGAGCATCGCATGTCCGAATGAAGTAGAAAACACCCAATACGAAGTAGAAAACACCCGATGGGACGTGTTTAGGCCCAAAGGAGATGAACTAGGCTAAACATGGATCTTTTGGGAATGGAATCTCCTCGAACTGACTTTTTTAACCCGATACATGTTTGGAATAAGAATTTAGAGTGTTGTGATCATTTTAGGTGCTTCTAGTGTCATATGGTGCCAAAAAGATCCAATCAGACGTGTTTAGACCCAAATGTGATGAACTTGGTTAAATTCTTATCTTTTCAGCATGACATGTAGTTCAACTGACTTTTGAAACCAATAGACACTTGGGAGAAGAATTTGGAGTGTTGTGGTGACTTTAGGTTGTTCTAGTGCGATACAGAGTCGAAAAGATTCAGTGGCTATGTTTAACCATATATGAGACAAACTTAACTAAAATTAGAACTTTTGTTTAAGGTAGATACTTAGACTAACTTTTGACACCCCATACATACTTAGGATATAAATTTTGAGTCTTGTGGTAATCTTTGATGCTTCTCGTGTCATACAAAGTCAATAAGGTCAAATGGGACGTTTTAGGGCCAAATAAAATGAACTTAGCTAAATTTTGATCTTTTGAGAATGACATGTATGAAAGTTGGATTTTGACTCCTAGTACTTGATTTGGTTAAGAATTGGAAGTGTTGTCATTATTGTAGGTGCTTCTAGTGCCATATGGAGTGAAAACGACTCAATGGGACGTGTTTAGGTCCAAATGGGACAAACTTGGCTAAACTTGAATCTTTTGGGCACATGCACTCATACTAACTTTTGACACCTAATACATGCTTTTGATTATAATTCGTATTGTTGTGGTAATTTAGGAGCTTCTATTTCCATAAGAGTAAAAAAGACCTAATGGGACGTGGGACGTTTTTAGGCCTAAATGAGAAGAACTTAGCTTAACTTGAGTATTTTGGGCATGGCATATGCTCGAACTAATCTTTGATGACCAATATATGTTTATGATAAGAATTCAGTGTGTTAGGGTCATTTTAGGTGCTTCTAGTATCATATGGAGTCAAAAACACCTAATGCAGTGTGTTTATAACAAAATGAGAAGAGCGTGTCTAAACTTGGATCTTTTGATCATGGCATGTACTCAAACTAATTTTTGATACTCAATTCATGCTTGTGATAAGAATTTGGAGTGTTGTGGTCATTTTTGGTGGTTCTAGTGCCATATGAAGTCAATAAGATCCAGTGGGATATGTTTAGGCCCAAATGAGGAGAACTTGGTTAAACTTGGATCGTTTGGACATGACTCGTAGTTCAATTGACTTTTAACACCAATATATACTTGGGATTAGAATTCATAGTGTTTTTGTTATTTTAGGTGGTTCTAGTTCCATACATAGTCGAAAAGACCCATTGGGCGTGTTTAGGCCTAAATGAGACAAACATGGCCAAACTTAGATATTTTATTCAAGGCATGTACTGGGACTAAATTTTGGACACCACATATATGCTTAGGATAATAATTTGGAATGTTATGGTAATTTAGGTGTTCTAGTACCACACAGAGTCAAAACAATCAAATGGGACTTGTTTAGGCTAAAATAAAATGAACTTAGCAAAATTTCGATCTTTTAGGCATGACATGTACTCAAACTAACTTTTGACACCCAATACATGCTTTGGATAAGAATTGAGGGTGTTGTAATCATTTTAAGTGCTTCTATAACCATACAGAGTCAAAAAGGCCCAATGGAACATGTTTAGGCCCAAAGTGCATGAACTTTGCTAAAATTGGATCTTTTGGGCATGGCATGTACTTGTAGTGACTAGTGTTTAGGTCATTTTAGGTGCTTATAGAGTCAAAATGACCCAATGCGATGTGTTTAGGCCCAAATGAGAAGAACATGGTTAAACTTAGATCTTTTGGTCATAACGTGTACTCAAACTGGTTTTTGATACTCAATACATTCTTACGATAAGAGTTTAGAATGTTGTGGTCATCTAGATGGTTCTAGTGGCATTGATGTCAATAAGACCCAGTGGGATGTGTTTAGGCCCAAATGAGATAAACTTGGTTAAATTTGGATATTTTGAGCATGTCATGTTCTCGAACTGACTTTTGGTATACAATACACGCTTTGGATAAGAAATTGGAGTCTTGATATCATTTTAGGTGTTTTTAGTGCAATGTAAAGTAAAAAAGATCCAATGGGACGTGTTTAGGCCTAAATGAGATGAGCTGGCTAAATTGGGATCTTTTGAGAATAACATGTACTCAAACTAGAAACCCAGTACATGCTTGAGATAATTATTTGAAGCGTTGTGGTCATTTTTGGTGCTTCTAGTTTCATATGGAGTTGAAAAGATACAATGGGATGTGTTTAGGCCCAAATGAGACGGACTTGGCTAGAGTTAGATCTTTTGAGCAAGTCATGTACTCATACTGACTTTTGATACCAAGTACACCATTTTGATCAAATTTGGAGTGTTGTGGTCATTTTAGGTTCTTCTATTGCTATACGGAGTCAAAAAATCCAATGGGGCGTATTTAGGCCAAAATGAGATGAACTTCGCTAAGCATGGATCTTTTGCGCATGACATGCATTTTTCTTTTTTGGTAAATAAATATATATAAAACTAAGAAGACACTTACACAATACAAGGGGCATACCCCGAAAAATAAAAGAAAAATCACTAGTGGCATTAGTAAGTCAGACCTTAAAATTATAACTCAAGTTTTAAAAGTAAACAAAAGTCAACTCAAAAGTTAGAGGGTACACAAAAGTCAACTATAAATGAAGAGATAAAAATAGTCAACCATATGGAACATGAGTCAAAGATCACAAGCTCCATCAGCCTCTTGCTAGAGGGTCTTCTTTGAAGCCTTCAACATGCCACAATCTAAATCTCATAATGTGACTGATAACTTTCTCAAGCACTAGTTTGTATTTTATTTCACCTTAAAAAGTCATTGATTCCTCTCTTCCCACCTATAATAAACAAAGGAGGAGAATATCATTCTAAAGACCCCTTGAGGTTTTCACCCTTTGACTAGACTAAGTGCTAAGATATCGGTTGATCCCAGTTAAAAACTCTACAGAACAAATCACATTTGGCGATAAGGTTTGACCATACTGAGTAGGCAAAGCCACACTCTATGAACAAGTGTATGTTAGTTTCAGGGTACCCCATAGAGAACAGACAATCAAAGGCCTCCGCTGTAGTGGAGCTCCATTGTGTAATTTTATCTCAAGTGGCCAGTTTATTGAGAATGTCCAACCAAGAGATAAAATTGCTCCTTGAAATGTATAGATTAAACTAGATGAATTTGGACCACCTGACATGGTAGCTCCATAAGAGAATATAACAGTTTTATTGCATGACATGTACTCGAACTACTCTTGACACCCAATACACATAGGGATACAAATTTGGTGTGTTTTGATCATTATAGGTGCTTCTAGTGCCATAGAAAGTCCAAAGGATCCATTTGGATGTGTTTACGCCCAATTGAGATGAGTTTCGCTAAACTTGTAACATTCGGGCATGGCATGTACTTGAAATTATTTTTGACACATAATACGCGCTTGGGATAACACTTTGGAGTGTTGTGATCAATTTAGGTGCTTCTAGTGCCATACAATATCCAAATTACCAAGTGGAATAAATTTCACGGAAGAAAGAATTCGCTCTTTTATTTTGCTTGATAAAAGTTTCCTACTAACTAATCAGAAATATCAGTAATAAAAGGTTTTATTATAATTAAAGAAAAATCCATAGAAATACTTCTCCACGTTTTTCAAGAGTCACCCATTTATTATTTACAAATATATTAGGATTTGGAAATTGATAGAAATCATCTAATTATCAAACTTAGCTAAACTTGGATCTTTTGGGCACGACATATAGTCGAGCTGACTTTTGACAACTAATACATGCTTAGGATGATAATTTTAAGTGTTGTAGTAATTGGTACTATCAGTGCCATCAGAGTCAAAAAGACACAATGGAGTGTGTTTAGGCCCAAAATGAGACTAACTTAGCTAAATTTGGATCTTTTCAACATAGCATATACTCAAACTAACTTTTGACACCGAATTCACGCTATGGATAATAATTTGGAATTTTGTGGTCCATTTTGGTGCTTTTAGTGTCATATGAAGTCAAAAAGATCCAATGTTATGTGTTTATGCCCAAAGTTGACGAATTTGGTTAAACTTAGATCTTATGAGCATGGCATGTACTCGTACCGAATTATGAAACCCAATACACGATTTGTAAACAATTTCTAGTGTTGTTGTCATTTTAGGAGCTTCTAGTACCATATAGAGTAAAACCCCCCAATAAAATGTGTTTAGGCCTAAACGAGAAGAACTTGGCTAAACTTAGATCTTTTGGGAATGACATGTACTCAATTTGACTTTTTCCACCCAATACATATTTGGGATAAGATCCAATGCGATGTGTTTAGACCCAGATGAGAAGAACATGGCTAACTTAGATCTTTTGAGCACATCATGTACTTGTATTGACTTTTGACACCCAATACACACATTTGATAAGAATTCAAACTGTTGTTGTCATTCTAGGTGCTTCTAGTGCCATTTAGAGTAAAAAAGACCTAGTGGGACATGTTTAGGGCTAAACGAGATGAACTAGGCAAAACGTTGATCTTATGGGCATGACATGTATTTGAACTAACTTTTCACACCCAATATAAACTTTGGATAATAATTTGAAGGGTTGTGGTCATTTTAGGTGCTTCTAGTGCGATATGGAGTAAAAACACCATATGGCACGCGTTTAGGCCTAAATGAGAACTAGGTAAACTTGTAACGTTTGGGAATGGCATGTACTCATACTAACTTTTAACACCCAATCCACACTTTTGATAAGAAATTGTAGTGTTGTGGCAATTTCAGGAGCTTCTAGTGCCATACGGAGTCAAAAGACCTAATAAGACTTGTTTAGGCCCAAATGAGAAGAACTTGACTAAACTAAGATCTTTTACGAATGACATATACTTGAACCATATTTTCACACCCAATACACATGTGGGATAAGAATTTATAGTGTTGGGGTGATTTTATATACTTCTAGTGTCATACAGAATTGAAAAGACTCAATGCTATGTGTTTAGGTCCAAATGGGAAGAAAACATGTCTGAACTTGCATCTTTTGGGCATGACATGTACTCAAACTGATTTTTCCAACACATGTTTGAAATATGGATTTGGAATTTTATGGTCATTTTAGGTACCTTTAGTACCATACAGAATCAAAAAGCCTTGATGGGCCTAAACGAACTTGGCTAAACTTGGATCTTTTGGGCATGACATGTACTTGAAATAACTTTTCACACTTAATACGCGCTTTGTATAAGAATTTGGAGTGTTGTCATTATTTTAGGTGCTTCTAGTTTCATACAGAGTAAAAAAGATCGAAAGGCACGTGTTTAGACTTAAATGAGGCGAACTTGGCTAAAGTAGGGTCTTTTAGGCATGACATGTACTAGTTCTAACTTTTGACACTTAATACCTGCTTTTGATAAGAACTTGTAGTCAGGTGGTCATTTTAGGAGCTTCTAGTGCCATAGAGAGTAAAAAAGACCCAACAAGATATGTTTGGATGAACTTGGCTAAAACTATGAGACAAGTAAGCTTCTTCAGACCATACAAGTGCTCAGCGAGCACATGCAAATGGTTTCGTTAAGATATAACAGATTCCACCAATTATTCAAATGTGCAGGAGTGGATCTTCAGCCACCCAAGATGAAACTTAAAATTGAATCATTTGGGCACACAAGGTTAGCCACCTTGCCTGGACTGGAGGTGTAAGATCCAGAAAAAAATTCTTTAATGACTTCAATTGAGTCAGGCAAAGAGTAAGGAATCACTTCATCTTTTGAAAAAGGGGGCAATTGGAACTAAAATGGCCCGATCCGACTACAATGGGAGAGGGAGCAAGTAGTAAGTCACTTATTCCTACAAGACTACCCTTACTGGAATTTGAGTTTGGTGACTTTGTGTATGAATCGAGGGAAGGGCTACTACTATACTATAAAGTAGCTGGCTCCCTCCTTTAAAGCAATCCTTGGAAAAGAAAAATAGGACATCAGACAGGGGACAACTCTTTTTAAAAGAAGGAACCAAGGGATTCGATCAAAGAAAGAATGAGAAGGGTTCACAGGCAGGTATACAAGAAAGATCGGCCTTTCATTTGCCTAAATTATGACATTAGAGTTTATAGTATAGGCTCTCCTAAATGAGATGAACTTGGCTAAACTTGGATATTTTTGGCATAGCATGTACTCGAACTAACTTTTGGTAGCAACTAAGCTTTTGGGATAACAAGCAGGACCGTTATGGATATTTTTAGGTTCTTCTAATACCATATGGACTGAAAAAATCCAATGGAACGTATTTTGGCCCAGATGAGATGAACTTGGCTAAACTTGGATCTTTTGACACTCCAATACATATTTAGATAGGAAATCAAAGTGATGTTGTCATTATGGGTTGTTCTAGTGCCATATGGAGACAAACGACCCAATGACACGTGTCTCCCAATGTGACAAACTAGGCTAAACTTGGATCTTTTAGGCATGTCATGTACTTGATTTAGCATTTGACACCCAAAACAAGTTTAAGATAATAATTTGGAGTGTTGTGGTCATTTTAGGTGGCTCTAGTTCCATATAGAGTAAAAAAACCCAATGGGGACATGTTTAAGCCCAAATGAAAATAACTTGGCTAAACGTGGATCTTTTTTACATGACATGTACTCGAACTTAATTTTACCCAATCCGTATTTAGGAAAATAATCTAGAGATTTGTGATCATTCTAGGTGCTTCTAGTGCCATATAGAGAAGACCCAGCAGGACATGTTCATGCCTAAATTAGACAAACTTGCCTAAAGTTTGATCTTTTGGCGACGGCATATACTTAAACTGACTCTTGAAATCAAATACACCTTAGGGATAAAAAAATTTGAGTTCTTTGCTCATTTTGGGTGGTCTTAGTGTGATAGGAAGTCAAAAAGACCCAATGGGGTGTGTTTGGGCTCAAATAAGAAGAACTTGGCCAAACTTGGATCTTTTGGGTATGGCATATGCTTGAACTGACTTTTGACATCCAATACACATTTGGGATAAGGATTTGGAGTGTTTTGGTCAGTTTAAATGCTTCTAGTACCATATAGAGTCCAAAAGACTTAATATGATGTGTTTAGGTCCAAATGAGATGAACTTAGCTTTGGATCTTTTGGGCATGACATTTACTTGAACTGACTTTTGACACCCATTAAAAATTTAACATAAGCATTTGGAGTGTTATGGTTATTTTAGGTGCTTCTAATACCAGATAGAGTTAAAAAGACTCAATGGGATGTGTTTAAGCCCAAACTAGACGAAGTTGGACAGACTTGGATCTTTTGGGCATGACATTTACTCGAACTAACTTTTGAAACCTAATGCTTGTTTGGGTAAAGTATTTGGATTGTTGTTGTCATTTAAGGTTCTTCTAGTATTATACAGAGACAAAAAGATCCAATGGGACGTGTTTAGGCCCAAATGAAATGAACTTGACTAAACTTGCATCTTTTGAGCATGACATCACTCGAACAGACATGCACTTGAACAGACATGCACTTGCACCTTAAGGTCATTTTAGGTGATTTTAATGCAATACTGAGTCAAAAGAGCCAATGGGGTGTGTGTGTAGGTAGAAATTAGACGAAGTTGATTAAACTTTAATCTTTTTGGACATGACATGCACTTGAACTGACTTTTGACATGCAATGCACATTTGAGTTGGAATGTTTTGGTTGTTTTAGGTGCTTCTAGTGTCATACCGAGTCAAAAAGATCTAATGGGATGTGTTTAGGCTGAAATGAGATGAACTTGGCTAAACTTTGATATTTTAAACATGGAAGGTACTTGAACTAGCTTTTTACACGTTTCAGATAAGAATTTGGAATTTTGTGGTCATTTTTTATATTCTAGTACCATACAGAGTCTAAAAAACCTAATGTGCAACTTTTCTAAACTTTGAACTGTCTAGCATGACAAGTAGTAGAATTGATTTTTGACACCAAATATATGTTTGTTATAAGATTTTAGAGTGTTTTGGTCATTTTAGGTACTTCTAGTGCCATATAGAGTAAAAAAACATTGTCACGTGTATACAACCGAATGAGAAGAATATTGGTAAACTTGGATCTTTTGGATATGACATGTAGTCAGGCTGACTTTTGACATTCAATACATGGATGAGATAAGCATTTGGAGTTTTGTGGTAATTTTAAGCGCTTCTTGTGATATACGGAGTCAAAATGACCCAACGGGTAAACTTCAACTAACTTATGATACCCAATACGGACTTGCAATGAGAACTTGAAGTGTTGTGGTCATTAGAGGTGATTATAATGTCATGTGGAGTCAAAAACACCCAATTGGATGTGTTTATGCCCAAATGAGATAAACTTGGCTAAACTTGGTTCTTTTGGTAATGGAATATAATCGAACTGACTTTGGAAACATAATACAAGTTTGGCATAAGAATATTGAGTATTGTGGTCATTTTAGGTTCATCTATTGCCATACGGATTCAAAAAGACCTAATCGGACATTTTTAGGGGCAAATAGGATGAACATTGATCTTTTGAGTATGGCATATACACGAATTGATTTTTGACATGCATTACAATTAGATGACAATTTAGAGTGTTGTTATCATTTTAGATACTTCTAGTGCCATATAGATCAAAAAAACCCAATAGGGCATGTTTAGGCCAAAATAAGATGAACTTGACTAAACTTGGATCCTTTGGGTATGGCATGTACTCGAACTAAAATTTGACACCCAATAGAAGTTTTGGATAATGTTTCGGAGTATTATGGTCATTTAAGTGCTTCTAGCATCATACGACGTCAAAAAGACAAATTGACATGGGTTTAGGCCCAAATGAGCCGTACTTGAATAAACTTGGAGCTTTTGGGTATAGAATGTACTCGAACATAGTTTTAAAACAAAATAATAATTTTGAATAAGAACATTTTAGATTCTTCTATATCCAAATGAAGTAAAAAAGACACAATGGCTCATGTGTAGACCCAAATGAGATGAACTTGACAAAACTTTGATTTTTCGGGTGTGACATGTAGTTGAATTGACTTTTGACACCCAATAAACATTTTTCATATGTATTTGGAGTGTTTTGGTCATTTTAGGTGTTTCTAGTTTCATACGGAGTCAAAAAAATCCAATGGGATGTGTCTAGGCCCAAATGCAACAAACTTGGCTAAACTTCGATCATTTGTGCATGGCATATGCTTGAACTGAATTTTGACACCCAATACATGTTAGGAATAAGAATTTAGAGTGTTATGGTCATTTTAGGTGCTTTAGTGCCGTACACAGTCAATATGACCCAATGGGCCTAAACGAACTTGGCTAAATGTGGATCTTTTGGGCATGTGACATGTACTCAAACTAACTTTTCGCACCCAATACATGCTTTCAATAAGAATTTGGAGTGTTGTGGTTAATTTAGGTTCTTCTAATTCCATAAAAAGTTTAGGAGACCCAATCGTACGTGTTTAGGCCCAAACGAGATAAACTTGGCAAAACAAGGATCTTTTGGACATGACATGTACTCGTAGTGACTTTTGACAGCCAATCATCTATTTTGATAAGAATTTGTAGTGTTGTGTCATTTTAGGAGCTTCTAGTGTGATTTGGAGTCAAAAGACTCAATAAGACTGTGTACTAGGCCTAAATGAGATTAACTTGGCTAAACTTAGATATTTTGGGCATGGCATGTATTCGAACTGACTTTTGGCACCTAATTTATGTTTAGGATGAGAATTTGGAGTGTTGGGGTCATTTAAGATTTTTCTAGTGCCATATGGAGTCAAAATGACCCAATGCTATGTGTTTAGGTCCAATTGTGATGAACATAGCTAAACTTAAACTTTTGGGCATGGCATGTACTCAAACTGATTTTTGACATGCAGACTTACGAAAAGAATTTGAACTATTATCGTCGGTTTAGGTGCTTATAGTGCCAAATGGAGTAAAAAGGCCCCAATGGGCCCAAACAAACTTGCCAACTTGGATATTTTGGGCATGACAAGTACTTGAAATACCTTTTCACACTTAATACACGCTTTGGATAAGAATTTGGAGATTGTGGCAATTTAATGGGCTTATAGTGTCACACGGAGTCAAAAAGACCCGATGACACGTATTTAAACTTCAAACTTTTATGCATGGTATTTACTTGAACTGGCTTTTGACACCCAATACATGTTAGGGATAAGAAGTTGGAGTGTTGTGGCCATTTTAGGTGCTTTTAGTGCTTAGGGTTTCAATAAAACCCAATAAGCATAATTGAACTTAGCTAACCTTGGATCTTTTGAGCATGACATGTACTTGAACTAACTTTTCACACCTAATACATGCTTTGGATAAGAACTTAGAGTCGTGTGGTCATTTAGGTGCTTCTAATGTCATACGAAGTCAAAAAGACTTAATGGCATATGTTTATGCCCATACGAAGTCAAAAAGACATAGCTAGATTGGGATCTTTTAGGCATGACATGTACTCGAACTAACTTTTGACACCCAATCCACATTTTTATAAGAATTTTTAGTTTGATGGTCATTTAAGGAGCTTATTTTTCCATATGGAGTCAAAAGACCCAATAGGATGTGTGTTTGTACCAAATGAGAATAACTTGGCTATACTTGAATAGGATGTGTGTTAGGAGTTTCTTTTGGGCATGACATGTACATTAACTTAATTTTGGAACCCAATACACGTTTGAGATGAGAATTTGGAGTGTTGAGGCCATTTAAGATGCTTCTAATTTCAATAGGAGCCAAAAAGATGCAATGCAATGTGTTTAGATCCAAATGAGAAGAACATGGTAAAACTTCAACTTTTAGGCATGGAATGTACTCAAACAGGTTTTCGACATGCAATACACGCTTGCGATAAGAATTTGGAGTCTTGTTGTCATTTTAGGTGCTTCTAGTTCCATAAGCAGTCAAAAAGTCTCAATGGGCTAAAACAGACTTGCTAAACTTGGATCTCTTGGGCATGACATGTACTTGAAATAAACTTTCAAACTTAATACATGCTTTGGATAAGAATTTGGAGTTTTGTGGTCATTTAATGTGCTTCTAATGCCTCACAGACTCAACATGATTCATTGGCACATGTTTGGACCTAAATGAGATGAACTTGGCTAAATTGGGATCTTATGGGCATAGTATGTACTCATATGTTTTTAATGTGAATTGAAGTGTTCTGGTCATTTTAGAAGCTTCTAGTGCCATACAAAGTCAAATAGACTCAATAGGATGTGTTTAGGCCAAATGAGAAGAACTTGACTAAACTTAGATCTTTTAGGCATAGCATATATTTGAACTAACTTTTGACACCCAATAGACGTTTCAGATGAAATTTTGGAGTGTTGTGGTCATTTTAGATACTTTTTGTATCATACAGAGTCAAAAATATCCAATGCGACAAGTTTAGGCTCAAATGAAAAAAACGTGCCTAAAATTGGATCTTTTGAGCATGGCATGTGCTTAAGCTAATTTTGACACCCAATACATGCTTACGATAAAAATTTAGAGTGTTTTGCTCACTTTAGGTGCTTCTTCTAACATATAGAGTCAAAAAGACCCAACAGGACGTGTTTAGACCCAAATGATATGAATTTGACTAAATTTATATTGGGCATGTCATGTACTCGAACTCACTTTAGAAACCCAATACACGCTTGGGATAAGTATATGGAGTTTTGTTGTCATTTCAGATGCTTCTATGGCTATACAGAGTCAAAAAGACCAAATGGGACATGTTTCGACCAAAATAAGATGAAATTATCTAGAGTTGGATCTTTTTGGCATGGCATGTACTTGAAAGTGACTTCAGACACACAATACAAACTTGAGATAATAATTTGGAGTGTTTTTGTTAATATAGGTGCTTCTAGTGCTATCCGAAAATAAAATGACCAAATGGGACGTATTTAGGTCTAAAAAAATGAATTTGGCTAAACATGGATATTTTGGAAATAGCATGAACTCAAATTGACTTTTGAAAGCCAACACACATTTGGAATAAGAGTTTTGACTCTTGTTATCATTTTAGGTGCTTCTAGTGCCATTAAGAGTTAAAAACACCCAATGGGATGTGCTTAAGCCCAAATTGGATAAACTTAAATCTTTGGGCATGACATGTATTCGAACTGACTTTTGACACATGAAACACATTCTTGATAAGATATTGGATTGTTCTTGTCATTTTGTGTTATTTTAGTGTCATACAGAGTCAAAATGACCCAGTGGGATGTGATTTAGGCCAAAATTAGACAAACTTGGCTAAACTTGAATCTTTTTTTCATGACATATATTCAAACTGATTTTTCACACTCAATATACGTTTGGGATAAGAAATTTGAGTTTTTGGTCATTTAAGGTCCTTCTAGTGTCATAGGAAGTCAAAAAGACCCATTGGGACATGCTTAGGCCCAAATGAGATGAAGTTGGCTAAACTTGAATCTTTTGATACCCAATAAACAATTAAGATAAAAATTTTATGTGTTATGGTCATATTTGGTACTTCCAATTTCATACAAAGTCAAAAAGACCCAATAGGACGTGTGTAGGCTTAAATGAAATGAATTTGAATATGACATGTACTTGAACTTACTTTTGACATGCAATATATGTTTAAAGATAAGATATTGGAGTGTTATGATTGGTTTAGTTGTTATAGTGCCATACAGAATCAAAATGAACCAAAGAGATAAATTGGACTAAGCTTAAATCTTTGGGATATGACATGTAGTCAAATTGACTTTTGATAAACAATACATGTTTCCTATAAGAATTTAGAGTATTTTGGTTATTTTAGGTGCTTCTAGTGTTATACAGAGTTAAAAAGACCCAATGAGATTTGTTTAAGCTCAAATGAGACAAACTTGGATCTTTTGGCATGGTAGGTACTCGAACGGACTTATGACAATCAAATACCTACTTTGGATAAGAATTTAAAGTGTTGTGGTATTTTTAGGTGTTTCTAGTGCCATCCAGAGTCTAAAGAGACTAAATGGGCTTAAACAAACTTGGCTAAACTTTGATCTTTCAAGCATGGGATGTAGCGGAACTGACTTTTAACACCAAATACAAATTTGTTAGAAGAATTTGAAGTGCTTTTGGTCATTTAGGTGCTTCCAGTTAGTTAAAAAGATCTAATGAGACGTGTTTAGGCTCAAATCAGATGGACTTGGCTAAACATAGATTTTTCTAGCATGACATCTACTCAAAATGAGTTTTGACACCCAACACATCTTTAAGATAATTTTAGAATTTGTGGTTATTTTCAGTGTTTTTAGTTCCATACGGAGTCAAAAAGGTTCAATGGGCCTAAACAAACTTGGCTAAACTTAGATCATTTGGGCATGACATGTACTTGAACTAACTTTTTCATGCCCAATAAACATTCGGCATAACAATTTAGAGCGTTTTTGTCATTCATGTGCTTTTAGTACCATACAGAGTCAAAAAGACCTAATAGGACGTGTTTAGGCCCAATTGATATGAACTTGGCCAATATAAGATGAACTTGACTAGACTTGAAACCTTTGGGCAAGACATGTACTCAAACTGACTTCTGACACCCAATACATACTTGGGATGAGAACTTAGAGTGTTGCGGTCATTACAAGTGCTTCTAGTGTGGTACAGAGCCAAAAGGACCCAATGGGGCATGTTTATGCCCAAATGAGATGAACTTGGCTTAACATGGATCTTTGAGGAATGACATGTAATCGAACTAAATTTTGACGGCTAATACATGTTTGGGATAAGAATTCTGAGTTTTGATGTCAGTTTAGGTGCTTCTATTTCTACATGGAGTCCTACCCAATGGGACATTTTTAGGCTCAAATAGGATGAATTGTCTAAACTCTGATCTTTTAGGCATGGAATATACTCAAACTAAATTTTGACATGCAGTACATGTTTTGGATAAGATATTAAAGTGTGATGGTCATTTTCATGTTTCTAGTGCAATATGGATCAAAACGAGCCATCTGGACGTGTTTATCTTAAACGAGATGAACTTGACAAAATTTAGATCTTTTGGGCACCTTGTGTACTCGATCTAACTTTTGACACCCAATACATGTTTAGGAAAACAATTTGGAGTGACGTGGTGATTTAAGGTTCTTCTAGTCCCATATGGAGTCAAAAGAGATGCAATGGGATGTGTTTATGACCAAATGAGATAAACTTGGTTAGACTTGGATATTTTGGGCATTGCATGTATTCAAACTGACATTTAACACGAATTACACATTTGGGATAAAAATTTGGATTTTTATGATCATTTTAGGTTCTTCGACTACCATATTGAATAAAAAAGATCCAATATGACGTCCTTAGGCCAAAATGAGACGAACATGGCAAAACTTGGATCTTTTGGACATGGCATGCACTTGAACTGACTTTGACCCAATGGGACGTGTTTAGGCCTAGATGAGACAAACTTGTCTAAACTTGGATTGTTTGTGCCTTACATGTACTCAAACTTACTTTTGACACCTGATAAATGTTTGGGATAAGAATAAGGAGTGCTTTAGTCATTTTAAGTGATTCTAATGCCTTACAGAGTCAAAAAGAACGAAGAGGACGTGTGTAGGCCCAAATGAGATGAACTTGACTAATCTTGGATCTTTTGGGAATGGCATGCAATCAAACTGACTTTCGGTACCCAATACATATTTGGGATACAAATTATGAGAGTTGGTTTCATAGATGCTTCTAATTTCATACTAGCATATACTCATATTGACTTTTGACACATAGTAAACATTTTGGATATGATATTGGAGTGTTGTGGTCATTGAGGTGCTTCTAGTGCATGATGGATCAAAAAGACCCAATGGGACTTATTTAGCCCAAAATGTTACAAACTTGGCTGAACTTAGATCTTCTGGATAAGGCATATACTCAAACAGACTTTTGAAATCCAATACACATTTAAGATAGGAATTTGGAGTGCATTGGTCATTTGAAGTCCCAAGGAACGTGTTTAGGCCCAAATGAGATGAACTTGGTTAAACTTGGATCTTTGGAGACGTATGTACTCGAACTGACTTTTGGCACCCTTTAAACATTTAAGATAAGATTTTTTTAGTTTTGTGGTCATTCTAGGTGCTTCTAATGAGTCAAAAAGACCCAATGAAACGTGATAGGCTCAAATAAGATGAACTTGGCTAAACATTGATCTTTGGGGTATGACATGTACTCGAACTTAATTTTAACATCCAATAAATAGTGGGGATTAAAATTTCGAGTTTTGTAATCAATTTAGGTGATTCTAATGTCATACGGAGTCAAAAAGACCCAATTGGACATATTTATACCCAAATGAAATGAACTTGACAAAACTTGGAGCTTTTGGGCATGTCATATACTTGAACTGACTTTGACATCCAATATACATTTAAGAAAAAGTTTGGAGTGATGTGGTTATTTTAGGTTCTTCCAGTCCCATGCAGAGTCAAAAATATGCAATATGACGTGTTTAGGCCCAAATGAGATGAACTTAGCTGGACTTGAATCTTTGGGGCATGACATGTACTTGAACTGACATTTGACACCTATTACACGTTCGGATAAGAATTTGGATATTTATAATCATTTTAGGTGCCTCCAATGCCATATGGAGTAAAAAGGACTTAATGGAAGTGTTTAGGCCAAAATAAGATGAAATTGGCTAAACTTGGATCTTTAGGCACGACATACACTTGAACTGACTTTTGACACTAAAAAAATATTTAAGATGAGAATTTGGAGTGTTGTGATCATTTTAGGTTCTTCGAATACCCCACGGAGTAAAAAAGACTCAATGGGACATGTTTAGGCCCATATGAGACTAACTTGGCTAATCTTAAAAAAACATTTGGGCATGCCATGTATTCAAACTTAATTTTCACGCCAAATAAACATTTAGGATAAGAATTTTGAGCTTGGTTTCATTTTAACTGCATCTAGTTCCATATGGAGTCAAAATGATCCAATGAGATATGTTTAGGCCCAAATGAAATGAACTTGGCTAAACTTGGATCTTTTGGGCATGACATATACTCAAACGGATTTTTGACACACAATACACTCTTGGGATAAGCATTTGAATTTTTGTGGTTGTTTTGGTGCTTCTAGTTCAATACGGAATAAAAAAGACCGTATATGACATGTTTAGGCTAAAATGATATGAACTTGGTTAAACTTTTATCTTTTGGGCATGACATGTACTCGAGCTTACTTGTGACGTTAATTACACTCTTGGGATAATAATTTGGTGCGATGTTGCCATTATAGATTCTTCTAGTGCCATACATAATCAAAAACACCCATTGAGAAGTGTTTAGGTCCAAACGGGATGAACTGTGCTAAACTTGAATCTTTTTGGAATGGCGTGTACTCGAACTTAATTTTGAGACCCAATACACATTTATGATAAGAATTTTGAGTATTGCGATAATTTTAGGTGCTTCTAGTGCCATAGGGAGTCAAAAATATCAAACAAGACGTGTTTAGGCCCAAATGAGATGAACTTGGCATAACTTAGATCTTTTGGGCATGAAATGTACTTGAAATTACTTTTGAAACCCAATACACATTTGGGAAAAGAATTTAGAGAGATGTGATCATTTTAGGTTCTTTTAGTATCATACGTAGTAAAAAGGCTCAATACTATGTGTTTAGAACCAAATGAGATGAATCTAGCTAGAATTGGATCTTTGGGGCATGGCATGTACTCGAACTGATATTCAACACCCACTACATGTTAGGATAAGAACTTTTTATCGTTATAATCATATTAGGTGGTTCTAATTTCATACTGAGTCAAATTGTCCCAATATGATGTCTTTAGGCCAATATGAATTGTTGAATTAGGAGTTTTTTGGTCATTTTAAGTGCTTCTAATGTCATACGCAGTCAAAACAACCCAAGAAGACGTGTTTAGGCCCAAATGAGACAAACTTGACTAAACTTGGATCTTTGGACATGACGTTTACTTAAACTAACTTTTGACACCCAATACATGCTTGGGATAAGAATTTAGATTTTTGTGTCATTTTAGGTCATTCTAGTGTTATTAGGAGTCAAAAAGACTTAATGGGACATGTTTAGGACAAAATTAGATGAACTTTGCTAAACTTGGATCTTTATGGCATGTACTCGAACTCACTTCTAACAAACAATATGCACTTGGATTAAGAATTTAGAGTGTTGTTATCATTATAGGTTCTTGTAGTGCCATATGAAGTCAAAAAATCCAATGGGACATGCTTAGACCCAAATGCGATGAACTTGGATAAACTTTGATATTTTGGAAATGGCATGTACTCCAACTGACTTTTGAAACCCAATACAACTTTCAGATTATAAATTTTGAGTGTTGTTGTGATTTTTGGTTTTTCTAGTGGCATACAAGTCAAACTACCCAATGGGATGTGCTAAGGCCTAAATTTGATGAACTTGGCTAAACCTTGATATGTTGAGCCTGACATGTACTCGAACTGAGGTTGACACCCAATACACACCTTTGATAATAATATCGAGTCTTGTAGTTATTTTAGGTGCTTCTAGTACCATACGAGAGCTCAAAAGACCTAGTGGGACGTGTTTTGGCCTAAACAAGATGAACTTGACTAAACTTGAATCTTTTGAACATGGCATGTGAGTACTACCATTGACACCCAATACATAATTTTGATAAGAAAGAATAGTGTTTTGGTCATTTTAGGAGCTTCTAATTTCATACGGAGTCAAAAACACCCAATGGGACATGTTAAGGCCTACACGAGAGGAAATTTGCTAAACTGGGATCTTTTAGGAATAACATGTACTCGAACTAACTTTTGACACCTAATACACGCTTGGGATAATAATTTAAAGTGTTATGGTCATTTGAGGTGCTTCTAGTGCTATACAAAGTCAAAAAGACCAAATTGAAATAGTTTAGGCCAAATGAGATGAACTTGGCTAAACTTGGATCTTTTAGGATGACATGCACTCAAACTGAGTTCTGACACCCAATACATACTTGGAATCAGAATTTTGTGTGTTGTTTCCATATAGGTGCTTCTTATGCCATATAGAGTCAAAAGGCCCAAATGAGACAAATTGGGTTATACTTTGATCGTTTGGGAATGGCATATACTCGTACTGACTTTTGACACCTAATACACACTCGAGATAAAAATTTAGAGTGTTGTGACCATTTTAGGTACTTTTAGTACCATACGGACTCAAAAGACCTAGTGGGACGTGTTTAGGAGCAAATGAAATTAATTTGACTAAACTTGAAGCTTTTGGGCATGGCATGTACTCAAACTAACCACAAAACCCAATTCACATTCTGATTGGAATTCAAAATGATCTTTTTATTTACCTAACAGCCACGTGAGAGGAATTACCCAAAATACCCTTAATTCTCTCATTTCTTTCTTCTTCCTCTTCATTCGCACTTCACAAGCCTTCTCCTTTGTTGCAGCAGCCTTGCGTCCAAATGGTATCCCACAGAAGCAATACCCATTTCCAAAAACACAGAAGCAAAACTCATTTACAAATAGTATCCTACAGAGCTGAAATCCCATTTATACAGAAGCTAAAAGTCCAAATGGGTATTTGTTCTATTTTTTTTTTTTTTGGATTTCTTGTTGTTATGGAAATATATATCTATTTTTTTTTCAAATTTAAAATTGTGGATTTTCCTCTATACGATATTTTTTAGTTGCTTTTAACTGAAATGAATACTTCTCAAGTTTGCATGAGAATGGGGTTCTCTATAATTTGGCAGTAATTCTGAATGTTTTGGACGACGTCAGGTTTGACTCCAGTTTTAGGAACGAGTCATTCTCATCATCGATTCACTTCCTCAACCTATTAAACAACTAGTTCAGTAATTTTCTCACAATGATTTAAGGATTTTGCCACACTCTTTCTTATGCCTCTCCTACAATCTGAATAACCGAAGCAAAACATGTCTCAGAAATTGATTGGCATTGAAAACTAAAATGAAAACTAGATCTCAAATGAGGAAATGCTATAACATTAAACACAGGAAAAATTGAAATCAATTTGAATATTACAGGAAAAAAATATATCTTAATAAGGAAGAAAATGAGATAATTGAGATCCCATCTTTGATTCATTGAACAAAGAATGAGTTCTTCTCCTTTTTTACGAGTTAAAATCAAAATACAGGTCAAGTCCTTCAAGAAGCCTAAGAAACAAATGAAAACCGAAACTTGAAGAAATAGAACCCACCTGTAAATCATCATATCCTATCATTCTAAGGTTGTGCTATGCAGAAATAGAATTTCAATAAAGTGGCCTTCACTCGGCATGCAAATAGGTCAATGTAGAAAATGGGTTCTTAAATCAAAGATGGGTTCTTCTCTTTTTTTACTTTGAAACGCTCGGCACAAACCCATTTCCCATTTCGCATTCCATAAACCCATAAGCCTGGTTCGGGAGAGAGAGAAATCCACGAAGACTTCATCGTCTTCTTCGGCAGATTTTAAATGGCGTGGGTCTGAGTCTTGCACCGTTTCTATAGGAGGAAAAAACAAATCTGAAATGAAGGAGTCTGGCAAGGACGAAGCCTTCATTGGTCGTCTTCTTCGGTGAGAACACATAGGACATCTTATTCAAAAAAAATATCTGAAATGGTTGAGAAAGAAGCTCGAATGAGTTTTGCTACCAAGGGGAGAGAGAGAGAGAGCAGCTCAGAGAAAGAGAGAGGGCAAACTTGTAACGCCACATCATTTGCCACATGGCTGCTAGGTAAATAAAAAAGCTGATGGGGCGTTAAACCACTTTCCACGTAATGTGACATCAACAGTTACTGATTGATCGTTAATATTTTTAAGCGAAGGTGCAACGGAAGGTCTAACGTGAATGCAAAAGGTGAGTGTAGGATCTACTCTGTCAAATTTTAAAGTGAAAGGTCTAAAATGAAAACTACCCCAAACTACAGGAGACGGAACTATAGTGTAGTTATTTTTATCATATTAAGAAAAGGAAAAAATGATAGAAAGGGTATAGTAATTATTAGAACAGATATGTATAAAACATATGATATGGTAGATTGAAGATAACTTAGGTTCTTCTTATTAAAAATGGTTTTTGATCTGATTTTATGAATTGGACAGTGACATGCATTACTCGTGTGAATTATAAGATATTCATTAATGGTTATCTTAAGGTGAATACCAAATCCAGTAATGGTTTGAGTAAGGATCCTGTGTCTCCATATTTTTTTATATTAATTGTAGAAAGCTTATAAATTTGTATTAGTTGGGCTAGAAAAAAAAGGTAAGATCAATCATGTTTCTCTAAAGAAAGGTGGGCCCCTACTCTCATTTATTTTTGCTGATGATACCTTGTTTGTTTCTGAAGCAAATCTTAACTCTTGTTTTAACTTATTTGATTGTATTAGACATATTGTAATGCTTCTGATCAAAAGACTAATTTAAACAAGAGTAGCTTCAGGTGTAATGAACTGTGGTTAAATAAAAAAGGAGGATATGTTAATGGAAAAAATGGATAAAGGACATCTTTATGGAAAGCAAACCTATCATCCCTTCGTGGTAAAGAGATTCTATTAAAATTTGTTACTCAATGTCTTCCTATTTAAGTTACGAGCATTTTTAAACTTCCTAAGAGAGTTTGTCATAATTTACAAGCAGCTATTATGAGATTCTGATGGGCAAAAGGGAGGACAGTTCTAGATATTCTTGGACCTCTAGTAAAAAATTAATAAAAAGCAAGGAATTTGGGGAATTAGGCTTTAGAGACTTAAGAGGATTTTAACTCTTCTCTTCTTGCTAAGCAAGCTTGGACTATTCTAAAGAATCATAATAGTCTTTGTGCTAGACTTCTCAAAAGCTTATATCTTAGAAATTGTGATCTTCTGGATGCTAAAGCTGGTAAATTAAACTCATGGACTTGGAAGAGCACTTCGCATGTAAAAGAGATTATCAGAAAACACTCTTATTTTGGGAAGAGGTTGAGTTGTAGCATATGCAAGGATAAATGGGTTCCTCATTTTATGATTTAAGTGATTTTTAGGTGCCCTATACTAATTTTGTTTCTGATTTATTTAACCCTAATTGTTTTGGGTGGAATAGAGGACTAGTTTAATCTAGTTTCCCCCTCGGACCTCTAAAAGGATTCTATCTATACCTATTAGCATTACTAATAATAGAGATAATACTATATGGCGTAGTAAAAATGGAAATTTTTCTATTAAAGACTGCTACCGTTTCTCAGACAATCTTAAAATACAAGTAGGAGATAAAGGCTTATCCTCAAAATTAGCAGCTCATAATAAATCATGGAAAGCAATTTGGCAGTCAAACGTACCAGCTAAAATCAAATTTTCATCTAGAGCACAGTGCAAAATTTCCTACCAGCAAAACAGAATCTATACAAAAAGCACATCATACAAGACCCTATGTGCCCTATATGCATGAAGCAATAGGAGAGTGTTTACCATACTATTGTTGAATGGAAATGGAGCACTCTGGTTTGGAGATCCTCTAACTCAATCTTAACCCAATTATCTAGGATGAAGAACGGTTTGGTACCTGGATTCGAAAAGAGTTTTTGAGCTCAAAAACAATCCTGAGAGCGCTTGGGATATTATCTCACTATTTCTTTTCCTATGTTGGTGAATTCGGAAAGGAAGAAATCTCTTTATTTTTTAAAAGAAAAAATGCAACCCTTATCGACACTCTCATTTCTACAGAAAAAGCTTAGATCGAGTTTATTGAGGCGAATTCAAAGTTACCTGGTAGTATCTCTGAGGGACCGAAGCCTTCAGTTGTTGAGTCAAGCATGCACGTTTCATCGTCTCCTCCAAGCTGTAGCCAGGTGAAAATAAATTGCGACATGTAATCAACAATAATTGCTCTCTTTTAACTTGAAACTTAAATCAAGTTTTACGGTTTTTTATTGTCCGAGTCAGAAAGAACTGTAACAGTATGGCTAATGCTATAGCTTCCTATAGCCTTGAGCAGGTAGAATTGGTTTTGATAATTGTTTCATAAATTTCTTGATTGATTGAGAGAGAAAAAAAAAGTGATTATAAGAGGTAGACTCAGCCAACCATAATTGTTCTATTTTTATTTTCTGTTAATAATAATCATTTACTTGTTTCAAATATGAAATGGTTTAGACATTCTTCAACTACCTAATTCAATGACTCCATATTCTTTAAACATTGAAAACAGACAATGAGCCAATCAGAAGATATTTAAAAAAGAAGAAACAGAAACCAATGCACCTAAGATTTCTGAAGATGAACCGAACAAGGCCTATATATCACTTTTCATTTCGACTTCTAAAAAAATTATGATACAGAGAACAGGATGAAAATGATTATTTAAATTCATGTACTCGTATAGAAGTTTTATTGTAACAAGTCACTGTTCTTGTAAAACGAAAACCAAGTGCAGCAAGTTAAAAAGTATTCTGAGGGTTTAGAAGAAAAAGTTCCACTGGTTGCGGTTTCTTATTGAAAGACCAAAATTGATAATAGAGATCATAAAAAAATTGACACAAGCACTTCCAAACATATCAAACTTCTAAGAAAATGACCTAGTATTATACTCTTTTCATCCAATGCACATGGAATCTTCATCTCCAGCTAATTTACTGTTTGGATTGACATGTAATCAACGAGAGGATTAGCTTTCTTACCCAGACATCAAAGACAAACCCACCTAGGATTCCATATCTATTTCTCAGAAAAGAAACATTATTAATCGACTTGAACTATGCACATTAATGACAGATATTATCTAAAATGGAACCCCATCTGTCTCCATTTACATGATCTTCCATTGATGTTTTTGGAGAAAACAATGTTCTGACAAGGAATAGTGACAAGGAGAGCATCTCATTTACATGGAAAAAAAATTATATGTATTTTTATTAATATTATGTCCTGATTGATTATTTTTCTCTTAAATTTTGATGCATGTTTTAACGTCAGGAAGTATATCAGATAATCTCAAAAAGAAATGGGTAAGATAAAAACTGAATATCGACAAAGTTGAAGGATCTAAGGGACAAAACAGGAGATTATATGATCTAATGACAACCATTTGATCAGTATATAGATGGAACTTGCTTGAAGTAGCGAACCCTTTAAACAATGACCTTGAACATATATTATATTACATGAAATATAATTAGAGTTCTATCTGCATGTCATAAAGAAATAATTCTCGATTTCATGCGTTTCTGACCATCTCACCTCAAACATAATATGATGTTAAACCACCCTTTCCAAGAGATAATTAAATTTCACACAAAACGTTCATAACGACACTAAACACCCAATATATTATAAGATGATCATTACTTTTACAACTATCTTACCTCAAACATAATGATGCTGAGTGAGATTAGCAGCATGCTCTAAGAAAATAATTCTGACTCCATACATTTACTTAAAACAACTTAATTACATATGTTGGCAGCTGGCACACTATCAACTATAAAAAAAATACCAACTATAGTCTAAACTCCAAGAGGCTTGTTGTAGATGAATGTGAATTCATCATAGTAAATCAAAATGTCACTTTCTTATCTTTTTATTTATGCTATACATAAAGCTAATTGGTTTATATCAATTTAAATACGCTAAAGAAAATGTCTACATCTGCATGGAAATAGTTTTCCCCATATAAATGCTTCTACACTGTATTCTCTTATTCACAGTATTTCACAGCTAATCTCAATTGGTACTATCACTTATACGTCCTTCCATGGACAGATATTTCATTTCAAGTTTCCAACTTCCTCCTGGTTTCAAGTTTTATCCATCTGACGAAGAACTTATTGTTCATTATTTGCAAAACAAAGTGAACTCGTGTCCACTGCCAGCATATGTTATTGCTGATATAGATCTTTACAAGTGTAATCCATGGGACCTACCCAGTTATAATTTCAATACCGTAATCTGATTTTCAGTTTCACCTTTTCTTTTCATAGAAAATAACTTACCTTATTTGTTTTCTGAACTTCCATTGCACAGAGATGGCTTTATTTGGAGATGATGAATGGTATTTCTTCAGCCCAAGAGATCGAAAGTACCCTCAGGGCGTGAGGCCTAATCGAACAGTACCTTCGGGTTATTGGAAGGCTACTGGAACTGACAAGCCTATTTTCACCTCTACTGGATTGAATCATATAGGAGTTAAGAAAGCTCTAGTTTTCTACACTGGTCGATCTCCTGAAGGGGTCAAGACAGAGTGGATCATGACCGAGTATAGACTGTTAGATACGATCAAATCGGCAAAACTAAAAGGGTCTATGAGAGTAAGTGATAGTTATAAATTCTCAGTCATGTGGCAAGAGTGGCCAAAGTCAACTAATTACGTCCAAGCCTTTCTTCAATAAAACCATCTTAATGTAACATCAATCTGCTTCCATAAAATGCATGCTAATGACTTTTTTCCCTTTTATTTCTGTGTGACTTTAGTCTACGTACACGTTTACTCTGCTAAAAAGCATCCTATAGCACTAGAAGTCTTATGAACATACAATACGGATTCCTCCATTTGATTTTCAAACTAATCGTGTCTCTTGTATTCCTTCTTGTTTTAATATGTATGTGCTCTAACCTAACGAACAATTTTTCTGTCACAGTTGGATGATTGGGTACTATGTCGGGTTCGGAAAAAAGGGTATGTGCTAAAGGGCATATGTGAAGCTCAAGAGATCAGTGAGAGTATGAAATCACCAAAGACTGAAGAAGAAGCATTCCCTATCTCAAAGTATAACCCCAGCACTACCACATCTGAGCTATATAAGAACTGCCCGGTATTGGCTTCAATTCTTGCTGGTCAATCACTCCCTCCAACTGAAACCATTTCAAGTGCAAGCTTCAAGAAGAGTGATAAACAAAATAGCTTTGGTTTGGGTAATAAAACTCAAGTTGGTTCAGGAAAAGTTAAAGCTTCAATAATAGTTTCTTGCTCAGAAAGTCGTGTAAAACCAATGAAAAGAAAACCTACTGAGGAAGATTGGTTTTATCTGCTCTCACCAGACAAGAAGCTTAACAGTGAGAATGTTGATGGGTACCATCCACCCACGCATATGATGGTCAATAGTGAGATCAACTTCTATAGCCAAAACCAATCTGAAGATGACATCTTCATCCCTCACCAATCAGATTCCATAATCTATTTTCAGAGTCTTAATGAGTTGGCATCGAGAACTGACTACTCATACCCGTGAAACCAACTCTTTGCATATGCCCTGGTTTCTGACTTCAAAATAGAATTTATGGAGACCAAAACTCAAAAAATGTACAGCTTCAGAAATTTAACTTGTAGTTTTCTGTATGCTTTATGTATATAACAGAACTACTGGACCTTTCTTAACATGATCGGTTAGTATTTAATTCTGATGTCCAACAATGTACTCCATTTATATCTTTGTGAGCTTTGATTCTGCTACTGGAGAGGAAAATAAAAAAAGAAGCATTCTCGGAGGTGAAGTAGGATGGGAACTTTCGTAATTAGCAATATTATATTCAGAGAACTTTTTATATGCGTGTTAAGTTTAATCTCTTTTACGTCATAGAGAGTCACTTAAAAAAGGGAAGGTCATACTGTCAAGGGATGTTATCCTACAATGACAAAGGATGAGGATCTATCTGCGCTTATGTAACTATTATGTCTCTCCACCTAATACCAATGGATTTTGAATTGGAATCTAACATGGTATCAGAGTTCGGTTTTATCCTACCTCAGACCCCATCTCTGTCTGCCCACCTCATGGCACGCTCCGCGTGAGGGGTGTTAAGGGATGTTATCCCACATCAACTGTGGATGAGGATCTGTCTGTGCTTATATACATGTTTGGTCTCTCCATCTAACACCAAATGGTTTTGAATTGGAATCTAACACATATTGACATTACTTTAATAAACAAGTAGAAAAAAAAACATTTTGTATAAAAATAAAAAAAGAGAAGAAACAATAGAATAGGAACAATTATTGGATGGGAGATGCAAGCCTTCGAATATGACTGCTACTTAAAGTGCCTCGTAATATTATCATCCCAGAAGCTGTAAGAGAAGCTTTAGTAAAGACTCAGGTCCATACACTGCATAAAACAGAGCGAGATATATCATGAGTGGAGAGGTAAACAGAAGAGTTACTGCACACATAAATATATCTGTTGTTAAACTATTCAGTTCACATCAACAATGGAGCAGCTATATATATGAGATAAATCTACTCCATAAATGATCAACAAAGTAAAGAGAATAGAGCCAAACTAAAGAGAATAGAGCCATTACTACAAATTCTCCCCATCGCCGAGAATATTAGCATAAATTGAGTTTAAAAGACTACATCAAAATATTGAAAAGTGGAATTTTTAATGAAGTGATTGGGAAGATAAAATTCTTCAAAAGATCTTCCCTAAGTTTATGGCAAATTACACCAAACCCCCCTACCTTTGGGGAAGGTTGCACTTTAGTCCCAAACCTTTGATAATCAAGAATTTAGTCTCTAAACATTCATTTTTAAGCACAAGCAGTCCAAAATTAACCTGATGTTACAATCACTAATGGAAAAAGGCATGTGACAGCACATGCTTATGAGATTAGCGTAAAAATATCATATCTGTCTTTTTTTGGGGATTTTCACAGTTTCACCATTTCATCTTTGTAAACGAAGTAAAAAAAAATTGTAATCGAAGAGGAAGAGAGAGGTCGGCGAAGAGAAAAATGGTGAAAAGGTGAAAATCCCTAAAAATGACAAAGATCTAGACTTTTTATGCTAAACTTATAGACATGTGAGTGTTGCGTGCTTGTTTACATCAGTGATTGTAGTGGAAGATTAATTTCAACCCTTAAATGAAAGTTCAGGGACTAGAGTGTTGATTTTGAAAGATTTGAGACTAAAATACAACTACCCAAAAAGAATAGGGGGCTTTATGTAATTTGCCCCAAGTTTTCAATTTAAATGAACAACTCTGACGCTCACATTGTACCAAGAATCTACTGAAAAGTTAAATTCTTGGTATGCTGAGATGCAACTATCATTTGATTTCAATGTACTAATTTAGATGTTACTTCTACAAGTATGAAAAGATTCCCAGAAGTACACAGCAGAATAATGTCAATGCAGAAGTTTCGACTGGATCTCATCTTAAAGAAGCCATACAAAGAACAAAAGAGAAAACGAAGAAGAAAGAAATAAACTTATTGTGAGTATAACGTTATCAGAAGAAAAAGAAATTGAAATGTTTGACTGCGTGGCATGAGACTTGAAGTTAAATCGCCCTATCCACCTGAAATAACTCAAGTGAGAACCATTACTTACAATAAGTTTCTAATATTTCTGGTTTACTAAGATCTGATGAAAAACTTAAGATGTCAAAACGAGACAAACTTTTTACCTTTGTATCAATCTCATCAATCAGCAGAACTTGCCTATCCACTTCCAGAACACCAGGAAAACATTAATCAATCTCTTGGTTCTTGGACAGCATCACCAATATGATGAGTATGTTCCCTAACTAACCTCTGATATAATGTCAAGACCTTGGTCCTGGACAAATGTCCAATTGAATAAACAAAAGTTACACCGGTAACATAATGCAACGACAGTAACATCACTTTCCTCAGCTTTAACTACAGAATGCTTATCAATATAAGCAAATGAACTAATTAGGAAATGTCCATGCCTGTTTCATTTTCCGCATCTCATACTCTTGGCTATATTGGTTTGATTCTTCAGTTTGCTGAAAAACAAAACTTTCAAATTGTCCTGATTTGGTGATTTAAAAAAATCAGCTAATCAAACAAACCACATCCATTATAAATGCTATCTCATTGGAGAGCTAACATAAGACTTAAGTAACAGTAACTACCTGACGAGTCAAACTTGATGTTCTAATTTGGCTGCAGCAGTAGTCCCATCTCGGATTGTCTGAATCCTATCTGCTAGAGCAAGAACGAGATAATCACGGATCGCCTGTTCTATCGAAATTCCTTTTACCTGCTATTACATTGCATATTGCAATATAATTTTCAGACAACCTTTCATTTACAGAAAAAAAATCGATTTTTTTGAAATTTAGCATTATGACAGAAGCCGTTCTCATCATCTAGAGGGTGCATGTCGCAACTAAGTCTCGTACGTTTTTATTTAACTCATTGCTCACTTTTTATATAACTTAAGTCCTGATTGTCTAATTCCCTCTTCAGGTTGTCTTATTATATTTGTAATTTCTTGTTTTGAAACAAAGCCTGGCAGCCACAAACAAGATTGTCCGAAGAGAATAACAAGACTCTTTTTTGGAACATTATAGAATTTCCACTGTTACCTTAGAGGAGTACACATCTACATAAGAGACGAAAACCCACATAGGCATTGGTAGCATCACAGCAGAAGTGGTCATCGTTGACGACAGCTCTTAAACCTGGTGCTATCCGAAAGGTAACTGTTCAAGAAACTTCTTTACATACGGAAATTGACGCAGCCTAGAAAGTAAGCAACACAAGGAAGTTTCTTGTCCAACATTATGTTGAAATAATGCGGGGCATAAAATAATGCCAAAAGCAGAATGGAGTGCGCAAAACTCCGATTTAACCCAGAAAAGAATGCTATATATTATACATTAGAAGTTAATTAAAAGAGTTGGGGTCCGATTCTTATCAAAATCTGATTTCCCAATCTATGGCTTACCGCGTTTGAACATCTGGAATTTGCTAAGTCTTATGCCCCTAATTGTGTATCTGCTGATGGTGATATTCTTCATCACTCCGTACCTGAGAGCTATTTATTAATCTATTTGAAACTGGAATATGAATCATGCCTACAGATGGATGCTTCCGACATCATGAGGCTTCCGCCATTATATCGTCCGTCATCACCCCTTCCGCCATGATAACCTTCGACGACTGCATCCTACTTACTATCCAAAATCATCAAGCGAAAGTGACAAGACTTCGATAAAACTTACCGCAACGACATGAGACATATGGTTTGCTTAGATTAGAATAAAGCTCTGTCACGTCCGTCCGTCCCCAGAATCTCCTTAATAAATTTTAGACGTGCTTTGAGTGTCCTCTGCTGAGGACGAACTTCGAGACACGCGAATACATTACATACATTAGCCTATATTGACATACTGTATAAATGTCACCCATCACTTCAAACATTTAGATCCTCTCATGTTTTAGAATTGGAGAAGGATCTAATGAGTTTTGTTTCGTCTTATCTAAAATTGAACGGATCAGATTTGACATGATAAAAGTAAAGAAAATGTGATAGGACACCTTTTCACCTAAGCATTTGTATCGTGGTGGACAGTCGGGATTTGATAAGTAGATCCCTCCTCTTGGGATCCACAATGGGAGGGGATCTAAATCCTCACTTCCGCTGGTTCATTCACTTTTCACATATAAAACTATTACCCACTCATTTAGTATTATTTTTAAAGAACATTTGATTCGCTCAATCTAGAATGATCATCATAATTCAATTTATGACAATTTCATTACTTGCGAAATATGATTGTATGTTTGATTATGCATAGTAATCTATGAAGTGATGAGAGATCATTTATGATTGTTACATGATGTAAGTTATTTTTTGTTATAAATTTATGTAGATAACAAGAACTTACTTAAAATGTCTTTTACTTATACTAGCTTTTTAAATGTCGTTGCACATAAATATAAGTTTTATAAACACTTTGTCATATATAAACTTATTTTTTTTCTTATATATATATATATGTTTTCATTGTGAGATGGATTTAAAAATTACATATAAAATTCGTCTAATATGTAAACTAATGCATTTTACTCAATTTTAATTGTAACTTATTTTTTCTCTTTTATCAAATTTGTTTCAGGAATTTTTTCTATCATTCATTACGTGTCATTGTTAATATTATGTATTATATTGATAGAATTAATCATAATTTATGTTCATCATGATTTTTATTGTAAGTTATAACATAGGAAGATTCATTAATTATCTAACTTGATATAAAAGATAATGTTCATTAATTAATTAATTAAAAACTAATTATTATGATGTTATTTAATACTAAGTTTTGAGATAATTTAGAAAATTTAATAATAATGTGAGAATAAAATTATTCAAAGATATTAGATTAGTATACACATAAAATGACAATAAAATAATATTGACTATAAAAAAATTGGGTTAATATAAGATTTTTTTATATAATTAGTCTTTTAAGATTTACGCATAAAAATGGCAATAAAAGAATTTTTAATTTTGAAATTAAAAATTAGAAGAAAACATCTTTAAAAGATATTTTTAAAACAAAGTAGTTAAAAAGATTTTCATATGAACAATCAGGATAATAAATACAAAATATTTTAAAAAATCATATGAATAATTGTGATAATAAATATATTGTAAGGATAATGTAGGAAAATTAAAAAAATAATTAGGGTTAGTATTGTCTAAAAATATTTCTCCAACTTCTACACTTTTATATATAGTATAGATATTATTTTAAAACATATTTTGACGTGCAATTTCAACATTATTAATATTTAAATAAAGTAAAAATGATGAACTCAATTTTAGAAAAATAATTAAAATGAAATTAACAAAATAAAAATTATTTTCACGTGAAATTTTAACATTAATTTATTTAGTTTTTATTAATATTAAAATAAATTAATAATGCTTAACTAAACTTTTATAATTTTAAATATTAAGAAAATGAAATTTATTAATATTTTGATTAAAAATAAAAAACTAATTAATATTTAAATAAATTAATAATGCAGGAATAAATATTAATTTTAATTAATATCTAAATAAATTAATAATGCTGGACTAAATTTTAAAAAAATATTTTTAATTAAATTAATAAATTATATAATGAAGACATATTTTCACATGAAATTTTAACATTAATTTTAATTAAATTATTAAAATGAGAAAGAACGTGTGAGAAAGAAGTGGCTTCTACATTATTTCATATGAGGATAGGATAATAATTTTGTTTGATAGTAGAATTACAATTATAATGTAAATTAGGATTGATTCTATTTTCTACTGCAACTCAATTTCCTCAAAAGATTGTAAATTAGACTGCATATAAATTAGAATTGCAGTCTTATTTAAGGATTGCTCTAAGAAACATGGTAAGTCAATTATAAAAGGATTACAATAAATTTATAAAGGAGAATAGCGTGAACAAATAGAACCTTAGACCTTAGAAAGATGATTTTCTTCTCTTTCTTTTCAAAAGATTTTCTTTTATTTTAGTTAACTTTTATGTTTAGTAAATCAACTTGTGCTAGATATAAATATAGAATATAGAATTAATTAAAACAGTGCAAAACGGTCAGAACGAGGTCGGAAAAGAATATATCAGATCTAGAGTCAAAAGATAAAGCTTCGGGTCAAATGGTTCAGACCGGACTGGGTCGGACCAGTCCGGTTTGAATTTATCTGATGGACCAGTTCAGACCGGTCTGAGTAAGCTGAACCGGTTTGGTTCATGATGAACCGGTTCAGAACAGAGCAACTGGGTGCAAGACCCAACTGCAGAACAGAAACACGACAAATAGAGAGGGGAAGAGAGAGAGAGAGAAAAAATGAGAAGGAGAGAGAAATAAAGAGGGGAAGAGAAACAATGAGGGAAACTGAGAGGGGAAGAGAGAGAGGGATGAAGAGAGAGACAGGGATAGAGAGAGAAATATAGGGTGAGAGAAATGGAAACAGAGGGAAGGGGAAATGCGGCCTCAGTGATAAAGAGAAGCAAAGGGAGAGAGAGAGAGAAAATGAGAGAGATAACGAGAAGGAGAGAGAAATAGAGAGGGGAAGGAAGAAAAAAATAGTGAGGGAATGAAGAAAGAACAAGGGGATAGCTGAGAGAGAAAATAGAGGGAGGGAGGGAGAGCAACAAAGGGTTACAGAGAAGCAGAGGAGAAGAGAAAAACAGAGATGGAAAAAAATGGGGAGAGGAAGACGAAGCAAGGACGAGAGAGAGAGAGACAAAAACACAGAGAAAAAGAAATTAAGAAAGAAATCGAGAAGATGGAATTATTTGTCTTTCTATCTCTAGACGTACCCTAAAAGATCTAAGGTTCTTATCTTTCCAAATAGTATAAACAAAAAGAAGAAAAAGCTAATTTCAAAATCAAGAAGTTGAGATCCTTTCTTGTTGTAAAAACATAGAGCCATCTAGTGAGGTGGTTCCAGTCCACAAATCTACCATGAAATTCCAGCTTCGCCACAATGTGCTCCCAAACAGCTTTTGAGTGAGGGCATGATAAGAACAGGCGGTCTCTGGTCTCATTATGGTTCATACAACCCAAACAGTATGAAAGTTTTGTGTGGTACCCCAGAAATCTAACTTATCTTTGGTATGAAGTCTATCCTTAAAAACTAAGTCATAAAGTTATTACTAGGAATGTTACACCCAAACCGAATGATCTTTGTCCAGGCCAAGTCCTCTTCCTAATGTTTAAGTTGATTATAGGCAGAAGCAATAAAGAAGGTACCATCAGGAGATGTTTTCCAGAGTCATTCAATAGTGAATTAATGATACTTAAGGATCAAGAGATAATTAGAAGGGTAAAGCGATAATTTTGACCCGCACTAATTTACGAACCAATAATTAGATGACAGAACTACGTGAAATGATTATATCGGTGCACTACATGAGAATACTCTGTAAATATAATATAATCACTAAGAGTGCAATTTCATATTTATAGTGGAGTAATAATGAAACTATAAATAAGATTATTTAACTAAAGAGTTTAATTAATAATCTAGTTTACTGGAGCTTAGGATTATAGGTCTTGATCCCCAAGTTACATTTGTACTACGCAGTCTAGGGTGTGAATATTTCAGGACATGAAAAAATGACTAACTTACAAAATGAAATTTTATTATGAGGCAAGTACATAATTATGATATAATTATGTGTGATTAATTAATTAAATTATTTATATTAATTTTCAAAAAATTAATATAAATAATTATGTCGATTAATTTTCTAATTATCGATAAGTAAGACATTATATCTAATTTATAAAATTGGATAATGTTGAATTATTATTAGATAATAATTCAAAATTTGAATCAACTAAATCTGTTATTTGTGATCCAATAGATAAGCTAGTTGATAGGTATAACAAGATAAGTTAATTTTAAATTAACTGATATCTAGATATTTATCTGATCAAAATAAATAATTAATTTGTAGTAATTATCACGTGTCAATCACTGATTGAGATTCATAAATTGACATGAACTATTGTAGTGTCATGTGTCACTACAGTGTGGGTGTGTAATACTGTAGCGCCGCGACACATAGTGCCGTGAGGCACTGTGAAGGCTCACAGCAACTTCAGCGCCGTATGACACTGTATTTGTGCACAAATTACAGTGGGTCCCACTATAATGGTAATTTTAAAATTAAATATTATTTTGTGAATATCCTTAAAAATCTGATGAGCCTAGAAAATATATATATAGATATTATTCTAATGGCCTTAGGGGTTGGTTGCATTAGTTGAGAACTGTTGGACAAAATGTTAAGAATACAGTTGCTATCAGGGTGATCTTTCTCTATGATTAAAAGTTCATCAAAATTTTTGAAAGAATAATTATCGCATTCTCTTAGAAGATTGTCTCACTCAATTAATCTTTCTCAATAAATCTCTAGATCTCATGTGTTGAGTACATCTAGAAGCAAAAAATGTGTCTTTGAATTATTCTACGTACCCACATATGTCCTAGTGCGTCTGAGGATTGGCTTGGAAGATCTTGGTGTGGATCTCGAAGTCTGTTGTTCGCGGAAACGCATGATCGTTGGTTTGCGAGGATGATTGATATAGACTACAAGAGGTATATGATTCTTATACATGTATGTCTTAGATTTAATGTATATAAAATGGATCCTAATTGAAAAAGTTTTCATTAAAATTTTTTATTTTAGAAACCGTTGTGCCGCGCTTATTTTTTTATCGAAAAAGATTCATTTTTAATAAATTTTTAAAAGCAACCACGCCTCTGCTACGCGAGCGCCTCGTTTTCAACAATTGGTATCAGAGCGGTCATTATATATTTGTATATTAAATAATGTGTGGGTGTTCTTGCATTATTCATAATATATATTGATATGTATGAATAAGTGGATGTTTTTGTTTTATGAATGTATGGTTAAATAATGGATCGTTAATTGTATGGTGATTATTGGGTTAGACTTTGTTTTTTAATTTTTTTCTTAGATATTGTGTAAGTCATTTTAGGGCATAGAAATTTTTGTAATTTGATTTTGAATATTAATCTGTAATTCGTCCGATCGTAAGAAGACGAAGAACGCACGAGGCGAATGAGGAGGAAAAGAAAAAAATTAGGATGCCCTAGGGATTTCCGGCGCTTGCCCCGCCGGTATTCCAGCGGCGGTAACACCGCTGAAAAAATTGGCTCCAGTGCCAAGCCCTCCAAAAAATTGGAGGCGGTCGGCGGTCGATGACCGGTGGTGGTGGATGGATGGCGGCAGTGATGGATGGCGGTGGTAGAGTCCTATCTTTAGTGGAAACTACGGCCACATCTAGGGAAGTTTCGCAGAAACCCTCATGCCAACTTACCCTATAACTGCAGATTTTTATAAAAAACCCTAACTCTATCTTTTATTTTTTGAATTTGAAATTAATTTAATTTTAAAATTAATTTTTAATTTTTAATTTTATGAAAAGATTAATTAATAGATTGAGTTTGATCTAAGTTTGACCAATTCAATAAATTATTTATTGACTAAGTCAAATTCAATCATTTTTAGAAGATAATTTTTAATTAAGAAAAATAGTTTTTTCTAATTAAAAAGGGTTTTGTTCAAAGCTTGAAGATTATGAAGATAGACATCTGGTGGAGAAGGTGATATTTTGGAAATATGTAATCTTGAAGCCTTCTTTGTAATTTTATTTCCTTATTTCAGTGATTGTAATTTAGAAATACTCAATAATCACTTGGTCCATTATTATTTTATTTAATTATTAAATAATTATTTATTGATATGATTGATAACATGATCATGCATTAGTCGATCGCATGTCATACATAAAACCCCACACAATTTTATTTAATCATGCATCTCATCAGTGGAAACATGATTTATTAGGATTGTCATAATATGTTTATATGAATTGTTTTGAGAAATCAATTGCATGTAAACTGCTAGGTTTTAATTAGTTAAAACTTAGTAATCACACCACTCTAAAGGTTATAGTAACATTTAGAATAACTAACTTTATTAAAAGAGTTTTATTAAAGTTTGATGAATGTAATTAATAAGTTAATCTAAGTTTACCTAATTTTGACTTTTTAGAAGGTTAAATGAACTTAGACCAATGAGATTTGATTAATTGTTAGTTTCACATTCATAGGGTTATATTTTTAACTAGTAATAAATTTGAAATTAATTTATTAGTAAAATAGAAACACATTATCCTAAAATAATAAGTAGGAGAAGGTTGACACGTCAATATAACCTAGGGTCTCCATTATTAGCATAACATTGTGAGATACAATTAGGGCCTCAAGATGGCTTTGTTTTCATCCCCCTAAGGAAGGTTTCGAGCTGATTCAATACCAAGATTGGATTTCTTGAGAAGATATGACTAAGTGATGTAGTTTAGTTTTCACCGACCCTAAGACGGCATATTCTAAATCAAGTCATGGAATCCAAAATAATGGGTTACACTCACAAAGTCGCAATTATACTTTCATGTGGATAATTGTGACTTGATCGAATAAGCGATACCTTATTGTTTAAAGAGAAAATATAAGATATTTTAATTTTTAATTAATAAGGATGAGAATGTCTCATTGACAGTCTGAGTTTAATATGACTGACCCTAATGTGGTACATTAATTGTAAGATTGTTTTATCGTGGATTAGTAAATGATATATTTATGTGTTTAATATGTTGCATTCATGCATCACGTTTACTTTCTAAATTCTAAATATTTATTTCAATTATATTGAATTATGTATGTTTTATTCTTCAGTTATTATTATGTCTACCATGGGTAACCTTATTACTGTTTTACTTGCACTTGAGAAATTGAATGGTGATAATTTCATAAGATGGAAATCAAATTTAAACTTGATGCAAATTTGTGAGAACCATAAATTTATTCTTACTGAGGATGTCCTGAGGAGCCCACTGCTAATGCCCCTATGAATGTTAGGGATAATTTTGATGCTTGGATTCAATCCAACAACAAAACAAAGTGCTACATGCTTGTGTGCATGAAAGATTTTCTGAGAACAAAGCATGAGAACATGGGGACTGCCTATAAGATTATGGAATCTCTACAGGTGATGTTTGGGCAACAGTCTTATCAAAGTTATCATGAGGCTACTAGAAACTACATGACAACCAAGATGAGAAAGGTACTTTTGTGCGTGAACATGTTTTGAAAATGATCAACATAATGCATGAGACATAAGTACATAGGGTGACCATTGATGAACGAACTCAAATCAACATTATACTTGAATCGCTCACACCTATTTTTTTGGGTTCATCACCAACTATGTTATGAACAAGTTGCAATTCAATATGACTCAATTGTTAAATGAGCTGTAGACTTTTGAGTCACTCAATAAAAGTATGACCAAAAAGGGCGAGGCAAATGTTACGGAGCAAAAGCCTTCTTCTACTGTTGTTAAAAGTAACAAAAGGAAGAATATCAATGGTAAGGGAAAAGGTAAGAACAAGGAAGGGAAGAAAGCTAAGACATCGCCAAAAGCCAAGAAGAACAAGAACGACAACAAGACTAAGGGAAAATGTTTCCATTGTCGGGTTGAAAGTCATTGGAAGAGAAATTGTAACAAGTATCTCTCTGAGCTGAAAAAGAAATGTAAATATGATTTACTTGTTCTTGAAGCTTGTTTAGTGGAATATGATTTGTTCTTGATACTTGATTCAAGAGTCACTAACCATGTATGTTCTTCTTTACAGATGCTTGATTCGTCAAGGGAGCTGGCTGATGGCGAGGTCGTTATGAGAGTTGGCAATGGTGCGCTCGTGTCAGCTAAAGCATTGATGACAGTTCATTTACTTTTTAAAAATAATTATTTAATTTTAAACAATGTTTATTATATTCCTGGATTTTTGAGAAATTTGATTTCTCTTCCTTTTTTGCATGAACAATTATTTGAAGTTTCTTTAATTAATAATGAGTTTATTATTTCTGATACTGGATTCAATATTTGTCATGCAAAAGTATCGAACGAACTTTATATGCTTAAATCGACTGAACGCGTGTTAAATAATTATGAATTATTGAAGGTAGCAAAACCTAGTAGTAACAAACGACAAAGAGTTTCTCATGATGATGATAAAAAATATATTTGGCATCTTAAGTTGTAACATTAATTTAGATAGGTTAAATAGATTAACAAAGCATGGTGATTTGAGAGAACTAAAAGTTTGAACTCTTTATATTTGTGAATTATGTCTAGAGGGTAAAATGAACAAGAGGCCTTTCACTGGAAAGGGCTACAGAGTCAAGGAACCATTTGAGCTAGTGTATAATGATGTCTGTGGACCGGTCAATGCACAAACTAGAGGTGGGTATGAGTATTCTGTCACTTTTATTAACGATTACTCAAGATATGGTTATACTTATCTAATGCATAGAAAGTCTGAAACTTTCATATCGAGGTGGTGAATACTTGGATTTAGAATACAATGATTATTTGTTGGAGTATGGAATCCTATTCCAACTCACGGCACATGGAATGCCACATCAAAATGGTGTTTCAGAAAGGAGAAACTGAATCTGATTAGATATGGTTAGGTCGATATTAAGCTACTCATCACTACCACTTAAATTTTGGGGATATACATTACACACGGCAAACATACATTTTGAATGTAGTGCTTTCTAAGTCTGTAAGCAAGACACCTTTAGTGTTATGGAATGGCTCCAAACCCAATTTGAGTCATTTTCGTATATGGGGGTGTCCAACTCACGTTCTTAGACCCAAGACTAGAAAGTTAGATCAAGGTTTGAAGTGTGTCTATTTATTGGCTATGCTCTAAAGACTAGAGTTGGGTATTTTTATAGTCACAATGATCAAATGTGTTTATATCGACAAATACGACCTTCCTTGAACACGAATATGTGGAAAACTACAAATCTCGAAGCAAAGTAGTTCTTGAAGAATTAGCGTTTGATGATATCAGACCACCTTCATCATCAACTGATAAACAATAAACCACTATTCCTGTTCAGGAAACCCCGATGCAACGTCATAGTCGGAGGGTTGTAAGACAACTTATTCTCTATGAACTAGAGGCACATGTCCTAGTGTCGGACACTGATAAGGATGATCCATTATCTTATGAAGAAGCAATGAGCTATCCTGAATAGGAGAAATGGCAAGATTCCATGAACCAAGAAATGAAATCGATGTATTCCAATTCTGTCTGGGAACTTGTAGATCCATCTGAAAATGCCAGACCCATTGGATGTAAATGGATCTTTAAGAAGAAAAGAGGTGCAAATGGAAAAGTAGAGACTTTTAAGGCACAGCTGGTAGCCAAGGGCTATACACAAAAGGAAGGAGTCGATTATGAAGAGACATTCTACCATGTTTCTATTGTAAAATCCATCCGCATCCTTGTGTCCATTGGCACTAGTTTAGACTATGAAATATGAAAAATGGACGTCAAGACAGCTTTTCTGAATTACTCGCTTGAGAAGGGCATAAAAAGCCATTGAGAGGGGCGATTCATAAGTCCTACTCCGAGAAGGAACTAAGGGCATAAAAAGTCTTCGAGAGAGGCAGTTCATAAGCCTTGCTCCTAGAAAAACTAGGGGAATGAAAAACCCTTGAGCCCTACTTAGGAAAAATAACTAAAAGAAGGAAAAACCATAAAAGCAAGCAATTCCAAACAGAGCCACTTGCAGCAAAAGGGAAGGAAATCAACCGATAAAAGGCATAAATGTTCAAAAACAGGTAAACATACTCTTGCCTAGACATTTCTTGAAAGAATTTCCGAGCGCTTAAAAGACTAATTAGTTGATAAATTTACTATCTAAAAAAAGATTAAAAGGGGAGAATATCTTTTATTGCTTATGGGACTTCACTAAAGCAGTCAAGAAGACAAAAAAAACTGACTACTAAGTGTTAAAGGAAGCGACATAGCATATTGAAGAAAGGAGTCATTTCATTGAAAAATGACAAAATGATTCCAAAGAAAAAAAAGTACAAGACAAAAATGCGAGAAAAGAGAAAAAAGTGCTAAGTCTCTGCATCCCCAGGATTAACATCAGCAATTGCTTCGTTAGTGGAAGTAGGAAGCTCAGCCTCAGAATCAACTGAATCGTTAGGAAGCGGGACTAGTGACATAAGTGGAGGTTTATCAATCTTGGCATCGCAGTAACCCAATGCATCACCAGCCTCAGCTAGTTTTGCCTCAATGGTAGAAAGGTTCTCCCCACTTATCTCAGCGATCCTCTCTACCTCCGGAAATGACCACTCAAGCTTTGACTTTTAGCCATGGTCGTGTCAAGTTTAGAAGTCAGACGGGTAACAACCCGTTGAAGGTCAGCTTCCACCTTCTTGAGATCATCCCGTTCTAAGTAAACGACACTATAAGCTTTGGTGGTCTCTATTACCTTTCTCCTACAACCGGCTACCTCCTCCTCAACAGCGTGAATGTCCTCCTGACGCCCGTTATGGTAAGTTATGGCCTGTTCAAAAAGTGTTAGTCAAAATTGGAAAGAAATCTAAGCAGGAAAAAAAGATATAAAAAGATGAGAATAAAAAAACCTGCATCAGAGCATGACTCAAGCTAATAACCTTCTCATGAATGGACATCTGGCAGAGCACAGGAGCATCCACCTCAAACATGATCCCTTTCGTAACCACGTGTGAAGAGCGAGGGTCCTTCAAAAAACTATCGTGAGTGGGAACTAGTGGAGCCACGGGGTATTGTCGCCACCTCCAGACACCCATCTCCTTCAAAAAATGTGGAGAGCCAGAGGAAGGGGAAACTGACTCCTTAGAATGTGAGGGAGGAGGGGTGGTAGTCTTCTCCGTAACAGGGAGAACCTCTTTAGCAACGTCGTTGGGGAGATCAATAATGATGGTAGGCAGATCAGGGATGGATGAAGTAGCATCCTCTAAAGTGGCACCTAACGAGTTGGCGTTTCCCTTCTTTTGGTGCTTTCCCTCACCAGGTATCGCCCATAAATTACTCCTCAGATGCTTGAACATCTCAAGTATGTTGTACGCGAAATAAACATCCGCTACCTATTTTCCCGTTGAGCCTCACGCTCTCTTTCTTCCTGAGCAAACCTCTATTCTTCTTGCTCTGATTCTGAAGATTCATAAGAGCTTGACCAGACCATTTGATGGAAGGGACTTGGGAGTGTAACAAAGATGGCCCGAGGTACTTCTATCATAGAAGAGGATGGGGCAACAGACTCGATAACTGGAATGGGGGTGACCGCAACTTCGATCTCTCTCCTTGGGTCAAGAAGATCTCTTCAGTCCAGCTTCAGGCAATTATAGGCGACATGGAGTCGCGCGACTACTTCTTTCAGGGTAAAATATCTCTTGTTCAGATTCTTGTCTACAAAAAACAAAAAATAGGTCAGTAGTACTTAGAAAAGATAGACTCAACGATGAAATAACACAGTTAAAACATAAGCGAAAAAATAAAAAGAAAGGGGCACTCCGGCCATTACTGAACTCTCCCCAGATTTGGGGAACGACCCAGCCGTCGCCACCCCAGTTTCCACCTACAAGAAGGGTACCTCATCCCAACCTGTATCCCCTTTAGGGAGGTCAGCGACTAGTCCTCCCCGCTTCTCACTCGTGTAGGGAGCCAAGTAATAGGACAGTCTGGATTTCATCTACCCTTTTATTTAAATTATGCCTCCTATTGAGGGCTTTTATCCCTAAAAGAGCGCTATAAGTGCTAGGGGTATATTGGGAAGGGGCGAGATTGAAAGTACTAAAAAATTCATGGAAAAGAGGAGAGAAATGAAGTTTTAAACCTAACGGTGTGTGCATTGGGGCTAGAGAAATTTGGTAGGGAGGATTATATGGGAAAGATTAAGGGATTCCTTCCCCGAAACCACAGACTATGTCTGGCGGGAAGGTGTCCCTGTGAAGGGCAAGGAAGTGGTTGAATTCGTTTTTATTTTTGACTAAGGGAACAATGACCTTAAATAGATGTTCCTCCATTGCTACCATGGAAAGAGATGCAAAACTGAAAAGCAAGAAGAAAAGAAATAATGAAGACGAATGAGGGAAGAAAAGAGACTTATAGAAGATAGGATGAACGTGAAAAGAAAAAGATGAGGGAAATCAATGTGATATAGGCTACGGACGCCAAAATCAAGTTCAAAATGTTTAGTGGATTTGAAAGTAAAAAGACACCAATTCTGAGAAAGGGAAGGGTAGGCGGTGTGCATAGGGAAAAGATACAATGAAATGATTACTGTCGAACTACCAAAAAATGGGCAAGCCAATGACAACACGACAGCTAGAGAAAAGAAAACACAACGGACAGAAATACACATAACACTAGAACTATAAAATGAAACGACTCGCATGGGGAATAAAAAACAAGACATGCGTGCACACATATCAAGAGGGGATAAAAATGATATAAAGACGGAATGAGATTTTTGAGGAGCGTGTCAGCAACCCAGAAACGAGGCAATGATGGTACACCATTTCATTATTTAAAAATAAATGACTTTTTCTTGCAATACCTAATAATTTGCAGAATAAGAGAGGATCCTAAATTGACAAAAGTGAAACAAAGATTGTCACTCTCCCAAAATTGGACGCGTGCTGAGAACATTCATTGCACATCGACGAGCATCGCCGAATAGCAATGTGGGGTAAATGAACAGGTAAAAAATATCCACTACCACATGGATAAAGGGGACCTACCTAGTGCTCGCGAAAAGCAACAGAAAATAAGAATCGAGTTACGAGCTGAAGTCGCGAGACACTCATAAACAAATGATCATCATCTCAAGAATGGGGGAATCATCAGATCAAGAATGGGTAATCATCACCTCAAGAAAGGAGAATCATCATTTCAAGAATGGGGAATCATCACTTCAAGAATGGGAAAGAACATCAAAACGGGAAAGAACATCAGAACGGGAAAAAGGGGTTCAAATCGACAACCAAGCTGCTGTAATTAATTGGTAAAGCTGTGTGCCTTGGATAAGACAGATTGGCAGGCCACCAAGTGGCTGTGACTAATTGACTTGGAACCGAAAATATTCAAGTGACTGTGATTGATTGACGGCTGAGCGAGACAGATGAAAAATGAGAAAGGGAAAGGAACCCATACGGAGCAAAAAGAATCCCCACGAACGTGTGTAATCCCTAGACATAATGAGTGCCACCTTTTATATTAAATATACTAATCAAACCCATCTAATTTAAGAGGCCTATATAAGGCTAATGTATTAAATGACATGGGGAACATTCAATACAATTCAGGCATATATGACACAGAGCAATTACTCCTTATAATTTCTGACTCCTAAAATCTCTCTCTATCTCATTAATACTCACGTAAGTTTTACTTTTATTAATTCTTCCCCCTTTAATCTTTGATGAGTGGGAAAAACCCTTTCAGTTGTACTAGTGAAGACAGATTTGATAGGTAAAGTTCTAAATACTAAATTAAGTCAAGGAACTTAGCTTAGAGTGATCTTGAGCAATTAAAGGGTCCTAACCTTAGTCTCTTTTACACATACGCATGTGGGGGTAGATTCACATTTAGGAGTAGACTTGTTTAAGGGTGAATTTATATTGAACTGAAAATGAATTTAATATGACCTCAGTGCTTCAATTAAGTCTGAGAGTTGAAAATCAATGTTTGCTCTAGAAGCCAGAATTTGAGTTTTTGTTGGTATGACTTCCATGAATCCTTTGCATGCTTGCTCAGTCTTTTCTTTTATCATCACTTGAGAATGAGCAATGGTTTGAGTTTGTGGGTGTGATAACTCTAAGAGATTAAAGTTCTCTTATAGCTTTCAAGCTTAATTTATAAGAATTAAAGAGTGATTTACCTGATTCTTAGCTATATTTTATAATTTGCTACTTTTCACCTTTCTTGAAGGAGAGCTTTTTCAATCTGACTAAATTAGCATAAATGAAATAGTAAGTACACTCATTTTGTTGCTTTCTTTATAGGACTTCAAGTTGAGAATTGAGCGACTCAATGCTACAACATGAGGTTAGACCAGTGCTACATCATCATATGTGCATGTATGGGAAAGATTCCATTACTTTTTAATCCAGCTGGCACCTGGAATTACGCATAGAAACCCGTGTGAGCTAAAAGCATCTGGATAACTGGCCGACGCTGAATCTTATGTGGTCCTCACCTTTTTTGCTGAGTGACGTGTGCCCTATTTCCATTGTGTACCCTAACTAGGAAGTTATATATAAATGAAGTACATCTTTTGTATAGGAGAGTGAAAATAAAAGGACGAAGGATGACGAAAACAAGATTGGGAGCAATTCTTTAGTTCCTTCTTTATTTCCTCATCACTCTTTGTATTTGTTTCTTTTAAGCTCATTATCTTGTGATTAGTGTCTCGATTATGCTTCGAGATTTTCACTGAGCTCAGTATGAGATAAACCTTTTAAGCTGGAATGGTTAATAAACCTTTAGGTTATTTAACTTGACTGTTAAGCTATGATTGTTAAGTTCATTTCGTGGCATTTTATTCATGTGTGTTTTATTGCTAAATCTTGTTATTGGTTGACCATCAATGTATGAGATGTCACTGATTTCAATACTTGAAGGTTTAAACTAGTAGATCTAGCTTGAGTAATGCAAGTTTACTTAATTTCTTAATGATTTAATTAAGTTGTGGATGATATAGGAATGTATTCTTCACCTTGCAAACCTATTTCAACTGGGAGTATTAATTTGAGCTCTTGATTTTAATCTGGCATAGGAATATGATCTTGAGCAATTAAAGGGTCCTAACCTTAGTCTCTTTTACACATACATATGTGGGGGTAGATTCACATTTAGGAGTAGACTTGTTTAAAAGTGAATTTATATTGAACTGAAAATGAATTTAATATGACCTCAGTGCTTCAATTAAGTCTGAGAGTTGAAAATCAATGTTTGCTCTAGAAGCCAGAATTTGAGTTTTTGTTGGTATGACTTCCATGAATCCTTTGCATGCTTGCTCAGTCTTTTCTTTTATCATCACTTGAGAATGAGCAATGGTTTGAGTTTGTAGGACTCTAAGAGATTAAAGTTCTCTTATAGCTTTCAAGCTTAATTTATAAGAATTAAAGAGTGATTTACCTGATTCTTAGTTATATTTTATAATTTGCTACTTTTCACCTTTCTTGAAGGAGAGCTTTTTCAATCTGACTAAATTAGCATAAATGAAATAGTAAGTACACTCTTTTTTTTTTGCTTTCTTTATAGGACTTCAAGTTGAGAATTGAGCGACTCAATGCTACAACATGAGGTTAGACCAGTGCTACATCATCATATGTGCATGTATGGGAAAGATTCCATTCCTTTTTAATCCAGCTGGCACCTGGAATTATGCATAGAAACCCGTGTGAGCTAAAAACATCTGAATAACTGGCCGACGCTGAATCTCATGTGGTCCTCACCTTTTTTGCTGAGTGACGTGTGCCCTATTTCCATTGTGTACCCTAACTAGGAAGTTATATATAAAGGAAGTACATCTTTTGTAAAGGAGAGCGAAAATAAAAGGACGAAGGATGACGAAAACAAGATTGGGAGCAATTCTTTAGTTCCTTCTTTATTTCCTCATCACTCTTTGTATTTGTTTCTTTTAAGCTCATTAGCTTGTGATTAGTGTCTCCATTATGCTTCGAGATTTTCACTGAGCTCAGTATGAGATAAACCTTTTAAGCTGGAATGGTTAATAAACCTTTAGGTTATTTAACTTGACTGTTAAGCTATGATTGTTAAGTTCATTTCGTGGCATTTTATTCATGTGTGTTTTATTGCTAAATCTTGTTATTGGTTGACCATCAATGTATGAGATGTCACTGATTTCAATACTTGAAGGTTTAAACTAGTAGATCTAGCTTGAGTAATGCAAGTTTACTTAATTTCTTAATGATTTAATTAAGTTGTGGATGATATAGGAATGTATTCTTCACCTTGCAAACCTATAACAACTGGGAGTATTAATTGGAGCTCTTGATTTTAATCTGGCATAGGAATGTGTTAGATTTAATTAAAGGACCTAAACTATGAGGATGGAAATCAGTTATACATTTGAGAATGGGAAAGAACATCAGAACGAGAAAAAAGGGTTCAAATCGACAACCAAGCCGCCGTAATTAATTGGTAAAGCTGTGTGCCTTGGATAAGACAGATTGGCAGGCCACTAAGTGGCTGTGACTAATTGACTTGGAACCGCATAAAATATTCAAGTGACTGTGATTGATTGACGGCTGAACGAGACAGATGAAAAATGAGAAAGGGAAAGGAACCCATACCGAGCAAAAAGAATCCCCACGAACGTGTGTAATCCCTAGACATAATGAGTGCCACCTTTTATATTAAATATTCTAATCAAACCCATCTAATTTAGAAGGCCTATATAAGACCAATGTATTAAATGACATGGGGAACATTCAATACAATTCAGGCATATATGACACAAAGCAACTACTCCTTATAATTTCTGACTCCTAAAATCTCCCTCTATCTCATTAATAGTCATGTAAGTTTTACTTTTATCAATACTTCCCCCTTTAATCTTTGATGAGTGGGAAAAACCCTTTCAGTTTTACTAGTGAAGACAGATTTGATAGGTAAACCTTTTAAGCTGGAATGGTTAATAAACCTTTAGGTTATTTAACTTGACTATTGAGCTATAATTGTTAAGTTAATTTCGTGGCATTTTATTCATGTTTGTTTTATTGCTAAATCTTGTTATTGGTTGACCATCAATGTATGAGATGTCACTGATTTCAATACTTGAAGGTTTAAACTAGTAGATCTAGCTTGAGTAATGCAAGTTTACTTAATTTCTTAATGATTTAATTAAGTTATGGATGATATAGGAATGTATTCTTCACCTTGCAAACCTATAACAACTAGGAGTATTAATTGGAGCTCTTGATTTTAATCTGGCATAGGAATGTGTTAGATTTAATTAAATGACCTAAGCTATGAGGATGGAAATCAGTTATACATTTGAGAAGTTGGGGTTATTGTTATTATTGATGCAATATCAATTCAATCAGCTCTCAATTGAAGGTAGCAACTAAAAGGGGGATTTAAAGACTCTAGCTTCTTTTGTCATTAATTATAACTCATTGAATTGAACTATTGGTAAGCGTTTACTATTTGTCCTTTATACTTTACCTTAGGATCAATTAGTTAAATATTTACACTCATTTTATTGCACTTAATTGTGTCTTTAGCTGATTTTTATCAATTAATTAGTCCTTCAAGCAATTCTTGAGGAGATGACACTCATTTATTATTATATTACTTGTGGATGACACGTAACCTTGCGTATTGATTTTGTACAACAACAATCTGCATGTATAGATAAGATTATCCAAGACTAGTCAGCTGCCTTCAGACATAGAATTTATCTATCAAATAATCAATGTCCTAAGACACAAAATGAGATAAATAACACAAAGAAGGTCCTTATGCTTCTATAGTGGGAAATCTCATGTATGTAATATTGTGTACAAGACCAAATAATTATTTCGCAGTAAGCATGGTCAGCAAATATCAATCGAATCTAGAGAGAGAATACTAGGTAGCTGCGAAGCATATACTTAAGTATCTTAGGAGATTAAGATATTATATGTTTGTCTCCCATAGTGAGAATCTCATACCAGTTGAACATACAAATTCGAATTTCAACCAGACAAAGATTCTAGGAAGTGTACCTTGGGCTATGTTTTTACCCTAGGAGGAGGAGCGTAAGAGAGAACTGTATTGCAGGTGCAACCATGGAAGCTAAATATGTAGTTGCTTCAGAAGCTATAAAGAAAGTTGTTTGGTTGTGACATTTCCTAGGAAAGGTAGAGATTTACATGATTAACAAAACCACGATCATAATTTATTGTGACAATACATGAGCAATGCATAATTCAAAGAACTTCGAAACCATCGAGGAGCCAAAATATTGAGCAGATATATCATCTCATTAGGGAGATCATTCATCGAGGAGATATAGTTGTCTTTAAGATTGATCTAGTAGAGACTTGGTAGACCCATTTATGAAAACTTGATCCACAAATGTCTTTGGCTCAAATATAGAGAGCATGGGGGTTAAGATGGTTGTGAACGTGCCTTAGGGTAAGTAGAGATTGTTAGGATTGTGTCCTTAACAACACTATAATTCTCTTATTTTAAAGATATTTAATTCTAATTAGTATTGAATAGTTTATTCTCGTATTATGTACAATACATTCTTGTAAAAGGTCTACAGACTTAATAGTACTTGGTTTCTGGGTCCTATGGAGTTTAGCTCATGGGAAGAAGATATTTAATCGAAAGTTCTTTATAGCTTGGAACATTTACTATTCACAGTCTAGTTAAGTTGACGCTTTGCTAAGATAGATTGTGGTACATTGACTCTATTATATATAGTGACTTATCTTAGTCACTAGGTGAAGTACATGATTAATGTGCTTAGGTGTGTAAATCAAATTATCATACATTGGTTTCATAGATGGTGGCAATTGGAATTAGTTTATATAAATGCAAAACCAGAGGATTAGTTCGGTTTGTGATTCTAAGGTTGAGAATCATTTAAAACTAAACTACACTGCTAAATTTAATATAAATATTTCAATTCAAAGTCATTGCATTCTAAATGCACTACCACATCAGCCAAGCACTCCATCAAGTGAAAAGGTAAGTCACTATGCATAATAGAGTTAATGTATCATAGTCTATCTTAGTAAAGCGCCTAACTTTAGTAGATTGTGAAAAGGAAATGGTCAAAGTCATAAAAAAACTCTTGCTAACTATCTTGCTCCCACATACTAAAATTCGTAAGACTCATAAACTAAGTATTGTTATGCTTATGGATATTTCAAAATGTATTGCACATATTATAAGAATAAACTATAGGGTCTTTTGCAAGACAATACCCCATAAAAAGTATTTAATAAAATTATACCCCTTTAGTAATTTGTGCACTCCTTAACCCCGAGCTCACATTCCTTTCACTTTTCTCTTCTTTTTTCCTCATTGTCCTTCTTACACATTGGTCGACACTCTCTCTTTCTTCATCTTCCATCTCAATCTCTCTCTCATTTTCTCAGAAACCCATTTTCTTATAAACCCATTTTCGTCTTTTATTTCTTTCATGTTCATTTGCTTCATGATTTTACAACTTTTTCATTTTCTAAAAAAATTAAGGTTGAGAGATAAAATTGTAATTTTATTTCTGGAATTTTGGTGAAAAATGGGTGAGAATATTGGCCAAAATTTGATGGGTTTTGTTAATTTTCGCTTACCCAGATTTGAGAGAGAGAAACCGTAGTCATCCTATAGGATACATTAAGTGTACTCTGACATCATGTAACCATCCTGTAAGCTACATGATGGGTAAATTGATATTGTGTAGCCATCTTGTAGGCTACATGAGTATCGTATAGGCAACACGCTGCCTACACAGTGTGCATGTACCCATAGTGTAGTTTACACGATGGCTACGTGGGCATCGTGCAGCGTACACGATGACGACACAAGCATCATGCAACCTACACGATGGCCACACGGACATCATGTAACCTACACGATGGCTACACAGACATCATGTAGCCTGCACGATGGTTAAAGTATTGGGAGAAAAGAATGAAGAAAAAAGAAGTGGGAAATGGGTACACGATCGTAGTGTAGTCATCGCGTAGTGTGATTTTAATGGGTTATGTTAATTTTTTAGGTCTTGTTAATTTTTGTTTTGTTAATTTTAGAGAGAGAGAGAACGTTGAGAGCGAGAGAGAACGTAGAGAGAGATGACTACACGATCGTAGTGCAGTTATCGTGTAGTGTACATGATGGTTACACTATCATAATGTAGCCTCGTGTAGACTACATGATAATTACTCAATGATCGTGTAGACTACACGGCGATCGTGTAGACTACACGGCGATCGTGTAGTGTACATGATGGTTACACTATCATAATGTAGCCTCGTGTAGACTACACGATAATTACTCAATGATTGTGTAGACTACACGGCGATCGTTTAGCCATCGTATACCCATTATCTACAATCCACTTACTTTTTATTTATTCATTCTCTCAACTTTTCTTGTATAACATCAAATCAAATGTCAAATCATTCTTCTTCAACACTCAACCTTCATATTTATTAATATTTATATATATATATATAT
>QANY01003043.1:656402-811837 GCA_003255025.1 Datisca glomerata | reverse complement strand
TAAATTGATCTGATTGGTTTTATTATCAATCAGATGTCTGATAATATCAACTTCTTTAGTATACGGTTTGGAAATGAATTCAAAGGAAATGTCAACAGTATCTATAACTGTATGGATACCAGAGGTATCAATTCTGGTAATAGGCATAATTGAATTGAGAAAAGGATTGCCTAATATGATGCTTTGTGTCATATTCTTTATGAGCACAAATGAAGTAGGTATACAAACTCCCTGTTTGCAGATAAGCGCTTCTGGTATTTTATATTGAATTCTCATAGAATTCCCACTGGCGCTTGTAAGAGATTGAGTAGTTGTATGAAAGTATTTTAAAGGAATTAATCCTTCGTGGATACAGTTCATATCAGCACCACTGTCTATTAAGACAACGGCGTCAGTTATGAGAAAATCAGGTTTGATTACTAAGGTAATCTTAGTATACCATTTCTGAAAAGTTACCTTCAGAAGGAAGAGATACGGATTTTCTTTTGTCTGATCTGGCGAAATCTGGCAAGTCTGATCTGGTGAGGTCAAAGGTTGACTTTGACTTTGACCTGGCTGATCTGGTGAAGGCAGATCTGAGAACAATAAAGGGGCTTTCCCTTTTTCTGTAGACTGTTTGAAGAGATTTAACTCGTGAGAAAAGATTTGCTATGCAGTCTTTAACTGCTGGATGTCAGATTTAATAAGATTAATTTCCATCTTTAGATCAGATAGTGTTACGGGTTTATGAGGGATATATTCCTGTTGGATACGGTTTAGTAATTCTTTCATACTGTAGTTTTCTACAGGTTTGATTTCAGGAGTGGAGTATTCTTTATAACAAGTTTCAAGAAATTTGAGTTTCATCAAAGGAATTAATCCTTCGTGGATACAGTATATATATATATAAAATTAAATATATTACATGCATAATGTACATGATGCCTACAATCGCCGTGTACACTACAAGATGACTACACTATGATCGTGTAGCCATCGTGTATACTATACGATGATTACACTGTGATCGTATAACCATTGTGTATCCATTGCCCACTACGTTTTCTTCATTCTTCTCCCAACACGTTTCTTACACAATATCAAATCAAAGGTCAAACCATTATTCTTTAACACTTAACATTTATATTTATTAATATTTAAATACATATATAAAATTAATTACTTCACGATGCACGATGCCCGCGTAGCCATCGTACAGGTTACATGATGCTAGTGTATCCATCATGTAGCTTAAATCCATCAAATTTTGGCCAATATTCTCATCAATTTTCCACCAAAATTCTAAAAATAAAATTACAATTTTAGCTCTCAACCTTAATTTTTTATTAAATGAAAATGTTATAAAATCATGAAACAAATGAGCATGAAAAAATAAAAAATGAAAATGGATTTATGAGAAAATGAGTTTCTGAAAAAATAAAAGAGACGAAGAGAGAGAGGGAATAAGTCAATGTGTGAGAATGATAATGAGGGAAAAAGAAGATAAAAACTGAAAAGAATGTGAAGGAGTGCACAAATCACTTAATGAAATATTATAATTTTACAAAATTCCGTTTCATGAGTTATAATCTTGCAAAAAAAACCCAAAATAATATAATTCAGTGATTTTGAGAACAATCCTAAAAAATCTCTAGCTGAAGCAACGATTACCTCTATGGAAAGCAGAAACGCAGGACAATATGCCCTTCTTGTTCTTCTTCTTCTTACCCTTAGGCGCTTTTGTCTTCTCTGGGGGACTTCCTGCCTGGTCGATTCTCCTTAGCAGCTCAACACTGAATTCCTCTGACGTATCTAAATATATTCCAACACTAAACAAGCTCTCGAGACTGAATTGCAATCTCTCTCTCTCTCTCTCTCTCTCTCTCTCTCTCTCTCTCCAGCTAAGGTTTCAATAGTATACACAGCCAAAACCGGTGAAAACCTAGCTCATGTCTCTTAAAGCTCGCGAGTTTATTCGAGTTTAGTGCTCGAGCATGAAACACTCACGTCTCCTATTCGATGGATTTTCTGGATTCGTCTGGCTTTTCTGGGTTCGTCTCCACTGAGTTTCTAAGCTGTGTATGGAATGGTCTGGATACTTCGACTATCTAAGCTGTGTATGGAATGGTTTGGATACTTCGACTTAGTATTTTTATGTGATTTTCTTTTTGGGTGAGTTTGTTGATGTTGTTTAATTTTATCAGTATTTTTATTGGCATTAAAAAAATTGGGTTTTTTTTTTGTATAGATTATGAATTGTTGGTGAGATTTGAAGAGGGAAAGGTCTCTGCCTCTTTTTTGAGTTACCTTTAATCAGATTTTAGGCTTAAAATTGCAACTTAAGAGTTACAATTCTAATCAAGCTGATTCGATAATGAGGTACCAATTGATAAATCAAACTACAGTCTCGTCTCTTTTTGATGTTCTAATTGTAATTCTTTATTTGCATGTCAAATTGAAAGGAGAAGAGAATGGAGCTTTGAGAATGTTCTAATTGAGGTTGTTTTCTTCTTGGTTCAAGGTGAGAAAATCCCCTCCTACAAATTTGAAACAGGTGACCAACGTACAAGTCAGTATGTCTTGTGAAATGCTTGGTGGGATCAATATGTGCTCGATAAAGCATTTCGTAGACATCCTTAATCGTTGGGCAGCTGAGTGTTGGAAATTCGCAAAACGGCTGAGGATTACTGCTATAAATGTTGTCACTCATAAAGGTCCAAAGCGTTGAACATTTGAGACGTATTTCAGATCGGAAGAGTTGGTTAGTGGAAGGAGAACCTTTATCCGTGAACCGCTGTCGCCGGTATCAGGTTGCCGAGTATGTCAGGTGGACAGGTCAGATATTTAGATTTGTATAAAAAAGCTTCTTCGGCATTCTTAAACAAATCAGAGACTTTTGTGGGGAGTTTCCTAGGTCTCGACAGGACGCTCAATCCTATTGAGGAGTTGAAGACTTGTAGGATGCATATCAAAGGGGGTGGAATAGTCCCAAATGTGGTTAGAGTTCGATGTGGGCAGTGGATTTATTCGATCGCAATCGAAGTGGAGAACTTCCTAAGTCGTAGATGGTTGAATGGTGCTCAATTGCCAAAAGAGGGCATCTGTATGTTGGAGGGGGTGAAGAAGACGAGTGGAATGCACGCGCCAGGCTCGAGTGACACGTTAGAGAGAGGTGGGTTGTACTTTGCCAATCAGGGTCGGGCTGATTTAAATTTCCATCCAAACAAATTATTGGGCTTAGCAAGGGGCTCGAAAGCCACGGGAGCAATAGAATGGAGTAATTTAAAGCCCACTAGAGGTAGAGACGAGATTACATCAGCCCCCAGGAATAATCAGATTGGGCTAAATAAAAGGCATGAACCCTTAGCCCAAAGAAGGGACATTTTGAGAAGGTTGGCCCGAATGCCACTAGCGTAACAGAGCTGAGTAGCATTATGCCCACTAGTGCTAAAGGTGGAGGTGGGATTTCTGGAAAAATCAGATTGGGCTTATTCAAAACGAAAAACCCCTCAACCCAAAAAAGTGACTTTTTGAGTAGGTTATTTAGAGAAAAGCCCACTATGTGATGGGTTAGAAAACAGACCCAGAAGCTCTTACCCATCATAAAAGGAAAGGAAAAGGCAGAAGGTTCCTCAGAGTTAGGGATGGATGCGCATGGGACGGAACGATTTTTGAGTATTTTTGTCCCGTTCTGATCGGGACGGGATAATTTTTTTAAGTCTCGTCCCGTTCCGTGTTGAAGAGAAATCCCGAGCGGAACAGGACAAGTTGGGATGAGTATTTTAGGTAAAATATTTAAAAGTTAAAAATTAAAATTAATTTAAAGTTTAAAAGATTAAAATGTTAAAAATTAAAAAATTAAAAGTTAAAATTAAAAGAAAATAAGAGAAATTTTTTTAAACAAATATTAGGTTATTTATGAAAAATCGGAATGAGATGGGAGGAGATGATTTTTGAATATTTTTGTTCCATTCTGATCGGTATGGGATTTAAAAAAATTATCTCGTCCCGTTCTATCAAGAATAAAAATCTCCTCCCATCCCACTCGATTCGGGATGGGACAGCTACTCAGAGCCAAGAATCGCCCAGTGGGAAATCGGCAGCTCAAGCTCTGAGAAGTGAGAAGGCCCCTCCTCAGAGTTCAGGTGTTTCCCCTAACGATTATCCCCAACCCGACTTCTACGATCGGGTTTTCAGCAGATGATGACATGCAACCTGGTCAATTGGTGCATTTTCCCAATGACTCTCGCTTAGGGCTGATTTAGAGGTTGGCGAATGGGAGAGGTCTGTGCACCTTTAGCAATTTTTAATCCTTCTAATTCTTCAGACACCGTTTTGGATGAAGGTGTTGAGAGTCAAGACGAAGTGTCAAAATGGGTTTTAAAGAGGATGAAAGGATTCACTTGGTTTATGGGTGTTTCTGTGGACAGTTTCGAAGACAAAGTTCGAGAGTTATTTAAGTAAATTGAAATTAGGTGGAAGGCCAATAGGAAATTCTCAGTTAGCAAGAGGAAAGATTCTATGGGTAAAAAGGGATCTCGGGACTCAAAAGGTTGCGATGGTCGGTGAGTTACGATAAGTCTACGATCTCCTCTCAATCTCGTCTTGAAACATAAGAGGCCTAAATGACGTTGTCAAACGCGCGATGTGCTGTTTTGAATGCCAGGGGATCCTCGGGAGGCATTTTGATTGGCTGGGATTCATGTATCAGTTCAACTATGAAGGTTGTCATAGGTGTGTATTTTTTGTTCGTTCGTTTTCGTAGTATTATGCATGATATGAATGGGTTTCTTTTCTGGGGTTTACGGGCCTAATACAGTTATTCTGAGAAGGGGTATGTTCGATGAGTTGACGAAGGCATTTTCCTAGTGGCAACTTCCGTGGTGTTTAGGGCGGACTACAACGCGGTCGGAAACCCAGCAGAGCACAAATTTTGTACACGCTTCACTGAAGATTTCCGATTCTCTGACTATATATTTAATGTCAACAACCTTGTCGATTTGCCGTTGGAGGGAGGTAAGTAAACTTGTGGAATTCAGAGAGATATCTTCTTTCATTCTATCAATTTGAATGTTAACATCCTGTGTAAGGCAAATCAATACTTGGTTCAAACACACACCGATACATAAATTCAACATTTTTTTTCAAAGTTATTAATAATTCAAAACCAATTTCATCAATAATTTGATACAAATTTATATTTTTTGGGAATTGGTTGGAGTGTGTTCTTATCTATTAATAGGTTTTTGGTTCACAGGATCTAGTGCGGCAAATGCTTGTCAAAAGGCCTTTGTAACTAATCGTGTGGGGGATTTTGGTTTATTATTAGGGATTTTAGGTCTTTATTGGACAACAGTTAGTTTTGAATTTCAGGATTTGTTTAAAATTTTCAATAACTTATTGTTAACAATAGAACGCAAAAAAAAATTTAAATTAAAGCCACCACCCTAAATACTTATTTCTTGTCTCTGAAGTGTAGCATCTGTTTTTCCCATAAATTGAGTAGTATTGACTATGAGCTAGGCAAGAGCATCTTCTAAAGAAATTTTTGGTTGTTGTGGCTGAAACTGAGGCTGAGTAGCCACTGATGGATTAATCACATTTTGACTATTCTTCCAAGAGAAATTGGGGTGATTTCACCATCATTGGTTGTGGGTGTTGGAGAATGGATTATTCTGCCTATTGTCCTTCCTAGCTTAGTAAGATTGTTCATAATGAGAAGGAGCAAATGGATTACCAGCTTGGCATTTAATGCTAGAATGAGCTCCATTGCATAAGTCACAAACTTTCTGTGTAGCATGAATTGCACTAGAATTGGCGGTGAAAGAGCTCAATTGCTTGGACAGTATTGCTACTTGAGCAGTAAGAGAGGTAAGAGCATTTATTTCATGAACTCCGTGAGTCTTTCTTGGTACATTACGCTCAGTTGGCCATTGATAAGCATTAGCAGTCATTTTTTCAAACAAGGCATAAGCATCCTCATGTGTTTTACCCATTAAAGCACCTCCTGTTGCTACATCCATTAGCATCCTTGTTGAATTCCCTAAACCATTGTAAAAAGATTGAACTTGCAGCCATCCAGGTAGTCCATGATGTGGGCATCCTCTCAACATCTCTTTAAACCTGTCTCATGCTTCATAAAGAGACTCTATATCATGTTGGGCAAATGTGTTGATCTCATTCCTCATTTTCGCTGTAGCTGGTGGAAAGAAATTTGCTAAAAATTTCTTAGAGAGACCATTCCATGTAATGATTGATCTAGCTGGCAGAGCATTCAAACAACACTTAGCCTTGTCCAAAGTGAGAATTGGAATAATCTTAATCTAATTGCATCAGATGAGACATTATTGTACTTGAATTTCTCACAAATTCAAGAAAAGTTGCTATGTGGACGTTTGGATCATCGTTAGGTAGACCACTGAACTAATTTGCTTGTACCATTTGAATGATAACAACTTTATCTAAATAATGTTAACATTAATAGTAGGACGTTGAATGGATGATGCAGCCTCGTTGACAATTGGCATCGCATAATCTCGAATTGCCCAATTATTTTGGTTATTCATGATTTCAGAATTTTTTTGAACGTCTTCCATGGTTTCTTGAGGTCGTTTAGAAGCTTCTTTCCTTACTTTTCTATCACGTCAACAAGTTCGCTTAATTTTCAAATTAAGGAGAGTCAAATTCTCGCTTCCAAATTTTCTCATACACATCAGAAAACACCTGAAAATAAAAAAAAACAATCGTAAATAAAAAAACTCAAAGTAAAATTCAAAATATGTAACTCCAATATGAATAAACACAATCAATCCCCGATAACGGCGTAAAAAAGTTGTTACGATTATTCTATAGTGCAAGTGTACACTATCATCGTCAAGTAATAAATTTTTATAAAAATAGAATATCGCCCACATGATTGATTGATATTAATAATTAAAATTAATTAAACTTTAATTCTACTTGAGAATGATGAAAAGTTAGGATTTTTAATTAAACTAAAATTTTAATTAAACTAAAACGACAAAGATTTGACAAAGATAAAATTTGAATAGTTAAAAGCTCTTGGGTTTTCGATTTCACTAAACTAAACATGTTCTAAATTCCAATTCTCAATCAATTAATGTTTATTCAGGAGATTGTTAGCGAATTGCTCTAATATAATTATCAATCTTTCTCAAGTATCGATAATAATAAATCAAAAATATGAATCATACATCTCTGTCAAGATTCAATATAATGAAACCCATTAAGCCCAAGAAATTATAGTTGCTACACTAAAATCATAATTATCTCTAACTTATGAAATTCTAATGGTGTTATAAACAAAGAGCAGATTCAATCATCACTTCTCAGACTCAGAATTAAATCCAAAATCATGCAATAGTTGGCCAGAAAATCACAAGCATTAAGAATGGATTATAACACTCAATAATATTGAGTAAATATCGATTGAATTAAAAATTAAAGTTTATGAACAATCATGGTTTGACTACGTCGTAGCCCTAGATAAGAAATTTAGAACATACTAGAATAATAGGATATCATAATAATATTCATGAACATAGAAGAAAAAACTAGATTTAAGGATGAATTGAAGTTGAGATCCGTCTCCTCGTTGAATTCGTCTTCGTTTCCTCTAGGAAAAGCTTTCTCCTCTGCTTCCCACATCTAAAAAGTCCCTCAAAAGACCTAAAATATTCTCTTTATACAGTAGAGTTCGATAAAGATAAAATAGGAGAGAAAAACGTGAAAAACATTATCGCGCCAGCATTGTAGCGCTGGCGTTCTGTACTGCCAATGTGGCGCTGGCGTTCTGTACTGCCGGCGTGGCGATGCTAGGAATGCTGGTCCTCCTGCCCAATTCCGTTCTTTTTGTGATTTTTATGAATTTTACTTCCGAATATTTTCAAATCAATCCAAATGCAATTGAATATCTAACCTACAAGATAAAAATAAAAATATATATAAATCAATCAATAAATCTAAAAGAACTAACAAAAATAAAGTTAAGATTATCTAAAAAATAACATAAAATACACTCATCAGCATGCATGCAAACGAATTTTGAGAAAATTTTCTTTCATTTTCCTGTTACGAATTTGTGTATCACGTAAACCTAGTTAATTAGTTTGAAGATAATATGAAATTGTATGATACGCAAACCAAGTATAATTAACTGAATCTAGAGATCTAGTCCACCTGACATCAATATACTAAATTAATATATTGTTTATATATCAAAAAGATAGATTTTGAAAAACAAATGTGTAGAACAACATGATGAACTATCGAGTTTATAGCTTAACAAAACACGCCTAAATTTTTATATTACCGTAAATATTTGGTGTATTATAGATATTGAAAATAATTTATTAAAAAGTTTCAATTTTATCAACTTATTAATAATTTTCAATTGATCCTATGTGCGGATCAATGAATTATAAAACCAAGCTCCTGTTTTCGGTATCATTACACAGAGAACTGCAGAAATAATTTAAAATGAGACATAATCTATAAAATTGACTGCAAATTTTTTTTTACAAAAATGATCAGAGTAATTAACCTCTACAAAAATTGTTTTTTTTTGTCATTTCTTATTACATAAGATCATGTAGCAGGTTAGAGAAAAAAATAAATTAAATAAAAAAACCATTTTGACAACATATAGAAAATGTGAAATTATTATTAAAAGTATTGTCAATTTAGGGGCATATGTGTAATTTGATAATATTATTATGTACATGTAGTACATGGACCTAAAGCCATAAATTTAATTTTATACATGTACCATTATTAATTAAGATATAATTAGGTTCATGTATTACATAATATTATAATGAATAAGATGTATTTGAGAGACCCATACAAAACCATATAAGATTATTTGGGAAAACTAAGAGTCCTCTAAACCCTCGAGATTTTTCTGCATTGATTGATTTTTTTCCCAAGAAATTACTTTTATTAGTCTATATGCATGCATGTATTGTAAGGAAATTCAAAGAAGAGTCCATCCATCGACAAGAGATTTAGTCCAACAATCAAACACTGCATTCTATAAGAAGCCATATGGATTCAAGTACATTGCAGCGAATCAAAGTACACGGCAATTCCTCTACCTAGCACTCAAGACATTATACTTTTACATGAGAGAAGATAGTATGCGACTATTGTACCTAAACTTGTATTCATACATACATAGATGCAATCTTTTACTCTCACTCTTAGGTAAAATTTCAAACATTCCTATTTATTGTAAAAAAATCATGAGCATGAGAAAGTGGAATTTCGAAAACTGTATTGAATTAAAGATTGTTTTGATGATTACTTTTACTTTGACGTTAGTCTTTAAAAAATCTACTAATTTAACACCTGCGTTGCAGGTGAGTGTTTGCTAGTGTCTAGAATAGACAGATTCCTAAATTTCCCCTTCTTGGGAATTTACTTTTCAATGTATCTCATGACGGTGCCTACCGAGATTTAATCGTACGTTACTATCTTGACTCGATTACCGCGCTGAAGCATATCAATACCGTCTGATCCATCAATACTCTCCGCCGGAAACAACCCTTGTCCTCAAGGTTCAAATCTGGAAAACATTGACATGGAACCAGAATAGGCTCCCAAGTCGTGTCTTCTAGGCAAATCTCGCCACCTCCGTCTCAAATAAATCTCCATTTCTTTAACAACTGAGTAAGTGGGCGAGGAATGAGCCCGTAATGATGAAAAAAAATTCGGTAATAACCTGTTAAACCCAAGAAAGAAAGAAATTCTTTCAATAGATGGATCTTCAACTCTATAACTTTCTTGAATTCTTGAAGTGGCTGCCCACCTCCTTTGGCCATCCGTCTTGAATTTGTTCCGAAGGAACTCCTACTCCTGATATAGCAAACAACTCAGAGTCGGCTCGCCACTCAAGTAATAATGCATTTATTCTGACAACGGATGGAAATGGAACCATACTTGCCGCTAAACGATACCGCTGGCCTCCTACAATAAATTCCATAGTCATGTGCTTGTAGTCAGAAATAATCGGTCCAAGATCCGCTAACCATTGAACCCCCAGAATAACATCCGATCCGACAATAGGAAGAGAATAGAGTGAAGTAACAAACTCGTAATCCTAAATAATTATTTTAACCCCATCAAACCGGTTCTGACACCACATACGATCTTCGCCAGCCACCTTTATTGCGAATGACGTTATATGCATGGCTACCAACTGCAACTTCCTCACAACTTGCTCGTTAATAAAATTATGGCTTGATCCATTATCCACGAGAACACTAGCAGGTTGATTATTTATTTTTGCTTCTATTCACATGGTCCGGTTTCCCTTGCCCCCAGCTATAGCATGCAGCGAAATTTTAAGCTCTGACTCAATTAAATCACCTTCTTGATCGTTGTTTTCATCTTCTTGGTCAGTCTTTTCATCCTCACCCATCGCATCGATCAACATCGCTTGAGCCGCTTGACATTGATGGCCAGGAATAATTTTTTCATCACAATTAAAGTAAAGTTTTGGAGCCCTCCTCTGCTTCATTTCTTGGATCGAAAAATACTGTCGCGCTTGGTCTAACCATAACATTGGATCCACGTCGAAAAGATTTAGAAAATCCATTTTGAGCCGTGGCATTCGTTTCTTGGACTTCTTAGACTGACCATTGCTCGACGTGTTGCTACTTTCGTCTGAAGACATCTCACTCATTGAATTCTTGACATTTCTTGCCAAAGAAACTGATCGGGCATCCGAAGAAGAACTCGTCAATTCCAACGTGTTATGTCGTTTCTTTCCTTTCTTCCTAAACTGGGCTAACAAGTTGTCGAATTGATTCTTGGTTTGATGTCGATAACTTTATGAGCATACAGAGACTCATGCGAATCTCGTCTACTGCCCCTTCAATCCGGTCGATGTGCTCACGGTTCATCACGTCACAACGTTGTCTCTGATACCAATTGATGAAACTCGATGAATCGATGATCGAATTCCTAACTCATAGTGTTAGGAGACACTGTTCTTAACTCACGATGTTAAGAGACACAAGGATTTTCCTTAGAAAATACTTCATTCATTAACCATTCAACGAACCAAAGCACTACATTATATAGTAGGCTAAACAAAAGATCCACAATACATCAAAATTGTCTGATTACATCAATCAATCATTAATTAGCCGAAACTAAATAACTTCTCCAAACAACCCAACTAACGATTTAACTACTAATAAACCACATAGTCATTTAATTGTACGTTACTATCTTAACTCGACTACCGCGTCGAAGCATATCAATACCGCCCGATCCATCAGAACACGAAGTTGAAAGTGTAAGGCTTTAATGATTTAGTTGTGGGTTGGTGGAGGAATTATGAAGTGTTTGGGGATCCAAACTTGAGGATGGCTAGAAAATTGTTAACTTAAAGAAGGCTTGAAGAAGTGAAATTATGAAACTGTTGGGATCATTCAGGACCGTAAGGATTCCCTCTTGAAGTAAATTTCTCACCTGGACATTATTGAAGGCACCGATAGTCCGCCCGCTAGTGATCTGGAGAGAAAGGAAGAAATCTCGTGGAGGCAAAAGTCAAGAACTCTTTGGTTAAAGGAGGGAGATCAGAGCACCACTTTCTTTCATAGACAAGTAAATGCTCATCAGAGAGCCAATCACATCGGGAGCATCTCTATTGATTGCTGCCTTTATGAGGAGGAAAAGGATATTGGTCCAAATATTATTTTCTATGAGAATCTGTTAAAAGAGAACAAACAATGGAGACCCAATTTAATTGATGTTCAGGAAGGCAGTGTTAATTAAAGTGAAGCTGAGGCTCTTGAGACTTCTTTTTCTCTAGAGAAGGTGCAGGAGGCCTTGAATACTCTTGATGTGGACAAGGCCCCTGGGTCAGACAATTTCAATTTGGCTTTCTTCAAGCATTGCTGGAACATTGTTAAAGGGGGCATTATGGAGTGCATGGAATTCTTTTATCTCAATAGTAGGTTGGAGAAGAGTCTTAACTCTACACTCATTGTTATTATCCCCAAAATTAAAGGGGCTGAGTCGATTAGGGACTTTTGTCCAATAAGCTTGGTCAATAGCTTCTGCAAAATTTTGTCCAAAGTTCTTGCTAACAGATTAAAGAGGGTTATTCACAAAGTCATTTTGGAGAACCAACATGCTTTTATGGCGGGTAAGTAGATCTTAGATGCGGTCTGAATAACTAACCAACATGCTTTTATCATAAAAGTTTTATGGCATTGATTACAGATTGAAGTTAGGCGACAAGGGGCTGATTTATAAACTGGATATTGAGAAAGGTTACGACCATGTAAATTGGGATTTCCTTCTTAACTCTCTAACGAGGAGGGATTTTGGGTCTAAGTGGTGGTCTTGGATCAAAACTTGCATATCCACTGCCAACTTCTCCGTCTTGGTTAACGGTTCATGGGAAGTTTTTTTTTCAGAAGCTCGAGGAGTTCAAGGCAAGGAGATACCCTCTCTCCTTTGTTATTTATTTTAGTTATGGACTCAGTTCAACCGTTTCATGTCTAAGAACTCCTTTGAAGGTGCGCTTAGGGGTTTTGAGGATAATAGGGAAGGTGGAGTGCTCATTTCTAATTTACTCTTTGCAACGACACGATCATTTTCTGTGAAGCTAATAGGAGAGACCTTCTTCATCTTTGGTGCATCCTTTTTCTCTTCGAAGCAGTTTCAGGCCTTAAAATTAATTTGGGTAGGAGCGAATTGATTCCGATAGGAGATGTGGAAAATATGTAGTTCTTGGCTTCCATCCTTAAATGTAAAGTTGGCAAGCTCCCTAGTTCTTACCTTGGATCCCTTTAGGAGCTAACCCTAGAAGTTGCAAGCTTTGGGATCCAATTGTGGAGAAATTCTATAAGAAGTTGGAGGGTTGGAAAGGTTCGTATCTGTTCAAATGGGGGAGGTTGATATTGCTCAGTAGCACTATCTCCAATCTGCCAGTTTACTACATGTCTTGTTCCTGCTACAGTAGCAAACAGATTGGAGAAAATTATGAGGGATTTTCTCTAGTGTGGTACTTCCTCGGATCCTAAGATCCATCTTTGATTACATTGGATTTCCGTGGTGGAAATAAAAAGAGAATGTTTTGTGGCATCATGCGGTCTTTGCAGTCTTTTGAGTTATTTGGCTTGAGAGAAATGAAAGAATTTTTGAAAACTCGGTTTGCTGATGAATCAATTTTATGGAAGAAAATTATTTTTTGGCTTCTTCTTGGTCGTCAAAGTCGAAACTTTTTAAGGATTTCCCTTGGTCTTCTTTTTTTGACATTTGGAATTTGTTATGGTTGTCATTGTGTGTAAGTCTAGATTTCAGTGCTTCTTGCTTTGTTATTGTTCTGTTTAGTTTTCAATTTTTGGTGGATTACTCATCCTCCAAATCCTACCCTTGTATTCTTTTTATTAATATATATTTTATGTTTCCTACAAAAAACATATACATCTTGTAAGATGAGATAAAATGCGTTAGCCCAAATCTCTGGGGGGTTTAGGTATTAAGAACCTTAGATCGTTTAACCAGTCTCTTCGAGGAAAATGGTTATGGAAATTCGCCTCTGTGAGTGGTGGACTCTAGATGGATGATGCTTGAGGGGTCTAATTGTCGGAGGTTACATGTGTATTGACGTCTTGATATGAAATTTAATGAAGATTACATTTTTCTCATAATTGTTCTTTTAAATTATTGTTGAATATTTTATAAAAATATCTAAAAATTTAATATTCATTAATGAAACTATGATCTTGTATTAGTACAAGAGGATTCAGATTATAGATAATGAATAGTGGGAGAACTGCAAAAATGACGACTTTCCTAGCTCAAGTTGCAAAAATGTCCAGAAAAGTTTTTATTGCAAAATTGGCCAAAATATGGTAAACAGTTTATTTACCACGGTCATATTTCGGCCAATTTTGTAAATAAAAAAATTTTCTGCAATTTTTACAACTCCACCCCCGAAACCTATCTTTTTTTGCTATTTTCTCATGAGTAAAATTGTCAGCAACATATTAAAGTATAGAATCTTTAATGAATGGTGTTAGTACGGTTCACTAAGTATTATGAATGCATGTGATCTCAATCGGGATCATTGATGTGGATAGACATATTAGTGAATGTACTTTATATAATGAGATTATATACGACTGGACAGATGCGAATTAATATATTTATCAACAAACCAATTATCATAAATATTTAATACACATCAATTTGATGAGCATATATAGATTAGTCTGAATCCTGAGTAGTGATGAACTCCTATACATGTCTATTGGATCTTTTGATTCACTCGTTAAGGATTGTTTGTAAAACAAACTAGTGACTTTTGTTTTGGAGATTCAATAATATGGAAGGCTGGGAACATGATTATACAAGATTTGGAATCCAAGCTTTCCTAACAGATCGTATATTGATTCCCTTAAGTGTTAATTCTAAAATTGAATGGTTATTGAGCTCAAATTTATAATAAGATTATAAATTAACCATTCACTAGTGGATTAATGGTACTTAAAGATCAAAAGGTAATTAGAAGGATAAAATGGTAATTTTGACCAGTTCTAATTTATGAACCAATAATTGGAGGACATAACTAAATGAATTGATTATATCAGTGGACTACATGAGAATACTCTGTAAATACATTCTATAATCACTAATAATTCAATTTCATATTTATAGTGAAGTAACAATGAAATTAATAAATAAAATTATTTAATTAAATAGCTTAATTAATAGTCTGGTTTATTGGAGCTAGGATTATAGATCCAAGATCCTCAAGTCACCTCTATAATAAGCAGTCTAGGGTGTGAATATTTTAAAACATGATAAAAGACTAACTCGCAAAGGAATTTTTATTTTGGGGTAAGTACATAATTATGAGATAATTATGTATGATTAATTAATTAAATTATTTATATATATAAATTTAATTTTTGGAAATTATATATATATATTAATAATTATCATTTATTTTTTAATTATCGATAAGTGAGACAGAATATTTAATTTGTGAAACTAGATAATTTAATTATTATTAGATACTAATTTGGATCAACTAAATCTATTATTTGTGAAATAATAGATAATTTAATTGATAGGGATAATCGGCTATGTTAATTTTGAATTAACTGATATCTAGATTTTTATCTTATTAAAATAAATATTTAATTTTATAGTAATTGCCACGTGTTAATCACTGATTGGATATCAGAGATTGACATGGCTACTGTAGTGCCATGTGGCACTACAGTAGTGAGGGTGCAACACTGTAGTGCCATAAGACACTACAGTGATGTCGATAGGCACTGTGCTGTCTCACGCCACACTGCAGTGTCATGTGGCACTATAATTGTGCACCGTTATATAGTGGGTCCCACTGCATTGTGCAATTTGAAATTAAATATTAATTTTTAATTTAAATTATCTCAAAATATCTGATACGCCATATTAATTTTTAATTTAAATTATCTCAAAATATCTGATACACCATTACCAATAAAGATATACATATATTATTCTGATGACATTAATCAGATGAGTTTAGTTGATTTAGTTGAGTTAAGTTGAATCAGTTCATCAATCAGAGAATTGAGTTGAGAATACAATTGCTCAGAGTGATTTTCTCTACGATTAATGGTTAATCAAATCTCAAAAAGAATATTCATCTTGTTCTTTTAGAGAATCATCTCTCAGAAGTCTTTCTCAGTAAATTTCTAGATCTCATCTGTTGAATACATATAGAGAGACAAAAATGTCTTGTAATATTCTACGTGCCCACACATGTCCTAGTGCATTGCGGATTGACTTGGAAAATTTTGGTGCGGATCTTGGAGTCTATTGATAATTGGAACTGTTTCATGGGATGGATGATCAATCGGTTTTGCAAGGAAGATTGATTAAGACTACAAGATGTATTTGATTCCTAACCTTGTATGTTGTAGATTTAATGTATAAATATATAATGGATCCTGACTGATTGAAAAAAGCTTTCAATAAAAAGTTTTTTTTTGTTATTGTGGCGTTACGCAAATTTTATTTTAATAAAATATTCATTTATTATTAAAAGTTTAATTTTAAAATGGCCACGCGTCACATGCTTTCAACGCGCATTCGCCGCGACTTCCAACAAGTAGTATCAGAAAGGTCTTTATATATTTATATGTTAAATGATGTGTAAGTTTTCTTGCATTATTCATATAATATGAGATATGTATGAATGAATAGATGATTATAATTTTTGAATGTATAAATAATCCGTTAATTATATGGTGATTATTGGGTTATGTTTTATTTTTTAATTTTTTTCTTAGATATTGTGTAAATTATTTTGGGGTGTAGAAATTTTTGTAATTTTATTTTAATTATTTATTGTAATTATTCTGATCGCGAGAAAACGAAGAACGCACGAGTCGAATGATGGAGGAAAAAGAAAAGAAATAGGAATTCTTTTAGAATTCCGGCGCTGGTGCCGATGATTTTTGAAAACCTGCAATGTCGCCTAAAAATCAGCTCTGACGGCGGCTGACGGTGATGGTCGGAGGTGGCTGATGACGGCCGACGATAGTGGTCAGCGGTGATGGGCGGCAGTTATACCAGATGAGCACCAATAGACAGGGTTTTGTGGCAGATGCCCTTAAGATAGATGGAAACAAATTTGTGAGGGATCCACGGCTTGCTAGACCGTGCAACGACTGGGAACTAGATGCCATGATCCAGTTTTCGGATACCATTCATAAAGTCTCAGTTAACCCTTTGCAAGAAAATTCAGTGAGGTGGAATCACTCCAAGAGCGGAAGGTTCATAGTGAAGTCATACTACAAAGCCTTAAACCATTCCGCACAACTGATTTGCCCGTGGAAAAATGTCTGGAAGACCGGAGCTTTCCCTAAACTTGCCTTTTTATGTTGGTCAACAATCTTGGAAGCTAACCTTACTACTTATATGCTAAATAGGAGAGGTTTTCAGCTGATCAATGGATGCTATATGTGTAAATAGGCAGAGAAGGACAATAATCACTTGTTCTTACATTGCTGATAGATTTCCCTTTATGGAGGATTATCCCTATATGTCTATTCTAGACCATTTGGCGTGAGAGAAACAAATGTCAATTTGATGACGCTCATGCTCCTTTTATCTCTGTTTTCAATTCTTTTCTTCTTTCTTGTAAGGAGTGGTTCTTTGCTCTAGACCCGATTTTTGAGACTAGCTTCTTTAACAATTGGACTCCTTTTTTGATTTCAGAGATGTACAACCCTAAAGAGTTCTTTCGTTTATAATATAATTACTTTTACCCATAAAATAATATAGTGCTGCACGATCTGTGAACCTTGAGATTGTCCAAGGAATAAGTCACATCCTCACGCCATTTCAGATTGACTGAAACACCAGAAGAGATCCATTTGAAATGGCAGTTTTACTTTAAAATTGTAACTGGTTAGATTATTTTGACTTTCACTGAACAATTTAAGCATATTTACTTTTTAATAATGAAATGACATACTTAAAAAAAATGAAATGAAATATTGTTTGAAAGCTTGAAGTAGTAGTAATTTTGGACTTCTATAATCTAATCTTGTATTCAGACATTAACTTGAGTCGTATATCCATGCATCTAATCTATTTTTATATTTTAGGCATGTGGATCTCAACTAAGTGGTGCATCGGCTTCTTGTTTCCTTTCTTTGTGTTACTTGTGAATCTTATAGGTGGTCGTCCAATTTTTTTGACTAAAATCATATTGTCCCCATATAATTTGAAGTTGATCGATAAATAGAGTTTCATCAGCTTGTATGGCCATCTAAATATTGATCATCTTAGCCTTTTAAATCTAATATTGTGTCCCACTTGAAAAATTAATCATTATGGAACCTTCTTGTGTTTTGAATATGACTATTATGATTATTTTTGCTTTCGTCATGAGAATCTTTGATTTCTAGTCATTTATCCTGTTATACCGATATGAGTTGTATAGTTATATACTTTTGTTCATACAGTATGAGACTTAAAGAAAGGGAACACCGATGGCCTCTGCTAGCTCTTTTGTGCATTTATCCTATTACAGTAACGAATCGACGATCTTTATGCTGACTATAACGTATGAATGAAACTTATAGCCTATTCAATATTTGCCCATTTTCATATTTTTCACTGCTCGTTTTTCGAAGATCCTCTTGTGACTTTTAATTTGTGATTATGCAGAAGAATGATGATATCGCATTTGCTAGTGAGAGAGTTATGGTGCTGGATTAAAATCTTTTAGTTCTCTGATGATTTCGAGTGCTTATATATATAACAAGGCTCATATTCATTATAGTTATGCTTTGTAGAATTCTACAGCATACATGATACTAATGGATTTTAACATTTTTGGGTGTTTTTGGCTTACAATAATAGTTTGTTGTTGTGCTACATCATAGTTAGTTAATTCAAGTACGGCAAAAATATGGAGTATTATTCGGCATGTATAAGTCGGGAATATAACGGTCAAATATTCGGCTAAAATTCGGTCAATAATACGTGATACGTAAAAATTTGGATACGGATTTTAAACGAGTATCATACATTTTCTTTTCAAAAATTCGGTACTAAAAATACGACTTTAAAATTTATATATAAATATTAATATAACAATATATTATGAATATGACAAAAAATATCATTCTACAAATTTCTTAAACATTTTCATAAACCAAAATATATTGATAAATTAATAGTATTTTATTCATACAAAATATAGTCATTAATCTAAAATATTCAATCCATAAAAACTAATTGAATTAATAAAAACTATCAAATAATGGGATCGTCGAGTGGTAAAGTTTCATCAAAACAAGATTCGTTTGAGGTACAAAGTAGCTCAGACCAGTTGCACAAGCTCATGTCGTCTAAAGCAAATGGTTCTTCTTCAAAAAAAATATTCTGGTTCTTCTTCAAATCCTTCTTCAACAAATAGATTGATCTTAGAAAGATCAATAGGCATCATATCCAGCACTTCACGATCCTTATACATTGTCATCATCAAAATTCTCACGTACACAAATCATCCAACATTGTCGGTGCCAATCTATTTCTCTTTTCCGTTTGGGCTGCTTCCCATGCACTACAATTTCTTTCACAAGCTGACGAGTTACATGGTTGACTCAAAATTCTAATTGCAATCTTTTATAATACAGGGAATATTGAACCATTAAGCTGCCACTAAATACCTATAAATACAACTATTTACATTTGGAATGAAATCAACATAAAACATATGAAAATCTAATACAAAACGAAGAAACACTTATGAGGATGACTAGTGTTTATCATAGCAATGGTTGTACAATTGAACAAGGGCGGAAACTTTAAACGATATTTAACTAGTTCAGTTACCAGCTGATCTCTTTCATCTAAAGAACCCAACTGTTGAACAAGATATTCAACCCCTTCTCTAATATCAATGTTGTCTTTTTTGTACTTCTCACTAACCATATAAGCTGGATTAAGAAGTGCAGCAGTAGCATGTACCTTATGGAGAATGTTCTTCTCTCTTCTCTGCTCAAATATTTTCATCATAAGAGAATAACGAGAAGAATCTTTTACACAATATTGATCAAGAGCTTCTCTTGCCCTCTCCATAGCATCATATAAATATCCCGCTATAGATCCCTCACCATCTACTAGTCGAAGAACTCTCACTAGAGGCTCAACAACATTCACATAATCTTTCGCATCTACCCAGAAAGACTCATTCTGAATTATTAAAGTCACTAACTTAGCCTGTGCAGTCTTAGTAAAACCCCTCCATTCAGAAGATGCAACCGAAATTCTCAAATTGTTTTCATGATCAATTATCGATTGAAGCATCAAAAAGTTCGAAGCAAATCTAGTCTTACACGAAAATTTTAACTCCCTGTCATCTGCATATTTCCTCATCAATTGCAATATCATATGATGCTTATACATGTAATCTACTATTTTTTTTCGCATAATCAATCACACTTTTCACCCATTCAATTTGATTATAATGATATTTCAATAACAAATTAATACCATGAGCTGCACATTTAGTCCTGTATAATCGAGGATATTTTCCCATCAGCATGCAACCAGTAGATTCATAATTTAAGGCATTATCAGTAACTATTTGCACAACATGATCAGGGCCAATTTCATCGATGACGGAAGAAAGAATGTTATAAAGATACTCACCAGACAATCTCTCCTGTGAATATTCAAATGATTTCAAAAAAATAGCTCCTAACAGTGAACTAGCGATAACATTAACCCATGAACGCCTTCTTATGTCTGTCCAAAAATCTGACATAATAGTACAACCTCTACTAGTCCATGATTGTTTTACACATGCAACATAAGTCTCAACATCTGTTTTTACCTCAGGTACTAACTTAGTACGGAGCATTGAATAACTAGGTACACTATAACCATAACCAAAATCTCGTAAAGCTTTACTCATGTCAAGAAATGACTTGAACTGAATAATATTAAATGCTATGTTGTTCATGATGAAAAACTGAGTAATTTTTTTGTTAACATTGCTCCTCTCTTTCTTAAGGGAATTCTTGGATTGTGGTTTGAGTCTGATTAGATAGACCCAAAGAGCAAGCGTTCGATCCTTCATCACTTTCATTAACTGAATCATTTTTTCTTTTCTTACTAGAACTAGAACTTGAATCTCTAATATAAAAATACGCTTCAGTTTGAATCTCCTCCGGTACTTTACTTCATATATCAATATCACGACCACTAATTTCAGATAAATGAGACTTTACTCTAGAAATCCCTCCAGCAAAATCTCTCTAACAAAATTTGCACTTGAAACGATTATTTGACTGTTCAGCGTAATCACAAAACTTATCTTTTTTCCTCAACATGATAATCAAAATTCAGAAATCTAAAATAGAATCAGTAAAACTATAAACAGGATAGAATTTGAATTGACAGAAACTCTAAGAAGTTCAACTCCAACCAGAACAGAATTAACAAAGTCCAATTCAAGTCCATTTCAGTTTAATTTTCTACAATCAAATTCAATTCAGAGAAGTCACGCGGAGCGCAACATTTTCTACAATCAACCAGAACAAAATTTACCTATCAACCAAAACAAAATTCAATTCAGAACAAAATTTTCTACAATCAACCAGAACAAAATTTACTTATCATCTTAAAACAATCAAATTCAATTCAGATAGTTTAGACAATTGCTAAAGTTTATTCATCAGCATGAGATTAATTGATTCCAACCAGTACAGAAACTCCTAAAACCAATGAGAAAATCAAAATAGTCAAAACTCAGACAGGAAATTTTCTTCTGTATTAAACGCGTATTATACGGTTGAAGCCAAGAAAATGCATATTATTCTGTATCTTTCAGTAAAAAATAGAAAACGCCAAAAAAATAGAAAACGCAAAAAATATGCGTATTAAACACGTATAACTAACTAGGTGCTACATAGGAGCAAGGGTTAGCTGTCATCTGGGAAGCATTTATGGAAGTTCTTCAACCATTGTTGGTTGAAGGCTTTGGCACATATAAAAGTTAAAAATAATGTATTTGTATTATAAAATTAAATGAAAATTACAGTAATATAACAATTATGAAATTACCAACTTACAATAATTATGAAAATTAACAGTGTAAATAATATAATTACGAAAATTGCCAATGTAAATAATATTATATGAACAACATAACAAAACTATAAAATTAAGGAGAAATTCAAATCGAGTCATGTTTTCATAGTTTCATTAAAACAGTTATACTCTCTTACTTGTGGTACTAAAAGTTGACAACGGCGTCTGTTTTCTAAGATAAAATGGTTGAAGGTAGTTGAACAACACCCGACTTCACCACCTTGTCTAACTGACTTGTCTGAATTCTACCACCAGAGTGCTGACTCACGAACCAAGACTCAGACCAAGACTCAAAACGTAAGTCTTTCAGAGACTAGAACTAAACTGAGATCGAAACAGAACCGAGGCTAGACTAGTCTTCACACCAAAGAATTGAACCAACTAGCTTATACAAAGAACAAGAGACTAGCAAAGAGAGAAGGGAAGTAGCTTTTGCTTTTTGACGTGAAGAAATGAGAAGGAGAACACCTCCTTTTTAGTATTCATGGGGAGAGTCATCATAAAAGTCATTCACCACACACAAAAAATATATTTTTGACCTTTATTTATCAAAAAAAATATTTTGAGCCTTTATTCACATAGAATATTCCATTCCAAGCATATTCTAGTGAGTTAAATGGTGCTCGATGAAACGATCCAGATTGCTGTGGGCTGTTCACTTCCCCGCCATTCTTGTAACTGTCACCTATAATTCACGCAGGTGTGTCTGCACCCCTTGAGTGGACATGTCCTTAATCTTCACGTGAAAGTAAGGCAACCTCCTCGCAAAGGAGAAGCTCATTTCGGCCCAACTACTCTCACCCTGTCGAGGCCATCGTAAGGGTTTTAGTGGGGAAGGAACTTGTTAAGCCATAGAGTCTAGTTATTCTCATATGGGCTTTTATGGAGAGAGGAAAAATAAAACTGGAGCAAAAGACAACCCATATAGGGGCGGGCTTTTTACTGGCATTCATTTTCGTTGGACGAGTGGGCCACCCAAGTCACATGCCAAACCGGGCTGGGATTTGCACCCCTTCACCCCAGTGCGAGAGAGACCCTCTATGCTTATCAAGTTACTAACCTTGATCTAAGCATCTTTATATTTATCACTTCACTTTTACTCCATTTTCAATGTGAGATTTCCATAATTCTCACATATTTTTCATTCTTATTTAGCTCAAATTGGGTGACAATTTTTCATTCATCCCAAAGCCTATTTTGACAAATTAATAGTCAATTTTAATGTATTCACGGAGCAAAAATAAAATTTTCAGATACCTTACACTATTACATAGTGGATATCACCGAAAAATTAGCTTAAAATTGGTTCATGTAAATGGTGGTTAACACTCGAATCTCTCACAATTCCCCACATGAATGAAAATTGATGACCAATGACACAACATACATGGTGATAGAATTCAACATTCTAAAACCTACATAGGACATGTAGGTTTTAACCTTTGAACCTTCTCTTGAGTAAGTATGTTTACTTTACTGGCTGACCAGTAGTCATGATGTCTTTGAAATGTTCAGTCATTTGTGTAAACAATAACATACTACACATCGCTGACACAGTTAGGTCCTCATGATTATGTTCTTTTGGCCATGAACATCATCTTGCTTATGCAAGAGTTTCTAAAGAATTCTGCCCTTACAATTCCTATAAAATCAGCCCCACTTCAATCTCACATAGGTGATTTTTTAATTTAAGAGTACACTCTCATTACTCCTCTCAGATCTCATAGTTTCTGACGCATAAGTATCATTAAAAGCTCAGCTTAAAATAATCTCCAATGGGTATCACTATTTTCATAATTGAAATGGATAGGGAAAATCTCCATAGTGTTCTGGCTAAATTTATACAATTAGATTATCCCTTTGAATCTAGATCTTAGGATCTCTAGTCAACTAGGTTAAGTTTTCTTTGTATCAACTTATTCTTAGATGGGCTTTAGTCACATTCTCATCGATGACTTTTTAACTAACTTTCTATTTAATCCTCTAGTTAGCAAATCCACAATGTTATAATTTGACTTCACATAGTCAAGATTGATAACCCCTATCAGTGGTAGTTATTTAATGGTATTATATCTATGACGAATATGTCTAGACTTACCATTATACATATTACTTTGTGCCCTTCAAATAATACTTTGACTATCAAAATGTATACATATTGGTGGCACAGACTTAAGCCATCTTGGAATAACCTTTAGGAAGTTGTGTAGCCACTCAGCCTCATCCCCACATTTGTCCAAAGCTATATGCTCAGATTCCATAGTGGATCTAGCTATAACATTTGTTTTTTAGGATTTTCAAGCTACGACTCCTCCTCCTAGTGTGAAAACATATCAACTAGTAGACTTCGTATCTTTCTTATCAGATATCCAATTTACTTCAGTATATCCTCCTAAGACTGCTGGGTATCTAGTATAGTGTAGTAGTTCATAATTCTGAGTATATCATCAGTACCTAAGTAATCTCACAATGGCTTTCCAATGTGTAGCTCAAGAATTACTCGTGAATCTACTTAGAGTTTACTCATTGTACAAGTTATATTAGGTCTTGTACAACTCATCAAGTGCATTAGACTACCTATCACTCTAGAGTACTCTACTTGAGAGATACTCTCACTTTTATTCTTCGACAAACATACACTTGTATCAATTAGTGTTTTTGTTTCACCAGGGTCATGTTTGCTAAATTTTCCAAGAATATATACATAATGAGACTTACTTAAAATAAGTCTCTGATATTCTTTTTATTTTTATTCCCAAATAACATCAGCAAGTCCCATGTCCTTCATATCAAATCTTGGCTTCAACATATCTTTCATAGATTTGATCATCTTATCATTGCTAGCGACAATAAACATGTCATCAACATACAAGCACACGATGGTATATCCATTTTTTGTGTCTTTAACTCAGACACCTTTATCGCATTCCTTGATTTTAGTTCACTTGATATCATGTGACTGTCGAATTTCTTATGTCATTGTATTGGTGATTTTTTCAAACCATACAATGATTTCACTAATTTACAGACTTTCTTTTCTTGCCTAGGAGCGGAAAACACTTCTGGTTATTCCATTTAGATATTTCCTCTAAATCTTCATTTAGAAATGTTGTTTTCACATCCATTTGATGGACTCCAAGTTTCACAAAACTGCAATTGCAAGTACTATCTTAATGGAGTTTATTCTCATTACTAGAGAGTATGTATAAATATAATTAAGACCTTCTTTCTGTCTATAACCTTTAATTACAAGTCTAGCCTTGTATTTATTAATTTCTCCATCGAATTTCATTTTTCATTTGAAAATTCACTTGGAACCTAAAGGTTTACAACTTTGTGGAAGATCCACAAGTTACCAAATATGATTTTGGAAAATAGAATCAATTTCGCTCTTTGTGGCCTCTTCCACAAAGGACATTCATTGGAGTTCATAGGTTGATGGAAAGTTTTTGGTTCACTTTCAATCATATAGGTTAGAAATCAGGACCAAAAGACTTGTATGTCCTTGCTCTTTTACTCATTCTTAGTTCTACCTCGATTTCTTCATCTTGGACCTGACTATCTTCTTAATCAATAGTTTCAAGAAGTATTTTAGAAGAGCTTGGCTCTTCCTTGGATTTGTAAGAAAATACATAATCAAAGAAAGATGCATTCCTAGACTCCATTAACGTGTTCTTGTGAATCTCAGGATTGTTAGATTCATATACAATAAATGAATACGCACTATTGTTATTTGCATGACCAATGAAAATACAATCGATAGTTTTTTGTCCTATCTTCACCTTTTTGGGTGTAGGTACCATCACTTTAGCAAGGCATCCCTACATTCGTAAGTATTTGCATGAAGATTTTCTACCTTTTTATAATTCATATGGGGTCTTATACACTTTCTTTTTGGGTATCTTATTCAAAATATAGTTAGCCGTCAAAATGGTTTCACCCACATGTTGTGAGATAATATAGAACTGATCAACAATTCATTCATCATTTCTTTCAAGCTATGATATTTACGCTCAACAACATCATTGGACTGAGGTGAATAAGATGTTGTTTCATGTATAATCTCATGTTGAGCACAAATCTCAACTAACGGTGATTCATACTCACCACCTCGATCACTTCTTAGCACCTTAATTTTCTTAGTAAGTTGATTCTCAACTTCATTTTTATAGAGAATAAATTTCTCTATAGCTTTGTCCTTGTTCTTTAGCATTACATAATGGTATTTTGTGCTATCATAAAAAATAATAATAAAGCACTTATTAGTACCTCTTGTTTATCCGAATCTTAAATCATATATATCATAGTGAATTAAATCAAGTGGTTCGGTGTTTCTTTCTACACTTTAGAATGATGACCTCATTAATTTTAGCTCGACACAAGTTTCACACTTGTGATTGGAATTAATATGAAATGTTGGTATATGATCCAAGTTAATTAATTTACTCAAAGTCTCATAATTAACATGACCTAGTCTACCATGCCACAAATTGGAATACTTAAGCAAGTACGTGGAAGAACTAGCTTTATTAATATTGGGTTTGACCAAAGTCATTACATTAAGCTTAAACATTCCATCACGCATATAACCCTTATCATTATACATTCCGCTCTTAGTCAAAACAATTTTGTTTGACTCAAATACCATGCAAAATCCATGGTTATTCTACAGTGAACCAAACACAAGGTTCTTCCAGGTTTTAGGTACAAACATGAGATTGTTTAGATTCCTTCCCAGAAGTCATCTTCAAGACCACTTTTCCTTGGCCTTTGATCTCAAAGGTGGATGAGTTCTCCGTGAACAACTTCTCTCCATGCTCTATCACCTCGAAGGTAGAGAACATCCCTCGATTAGAGCATAGGTTGGTAGCTCCAGTGTCGATCCATCATTCCATTGAATTTGATCGAACCATGTTGACCTCAGTGACCACTGCTGAGAGGTTGATGTCAAAAATGTCTCAGGCAATATTTTCAATCACATGCCTCCTTGTTTCTCTTAAGTAATCTACATTCAGAAGATCTGTGATCTAGCTTATCACAATTATAGCACTTTCCTCGAAACTTTGCTTTCTTTGAAATCCCTCCTTTAGATCCTAACTTATTTTGACCCTTTCCTTTTATTGGTGATCTTTCTCGCTTTGGAACTTTGACCACACTCCACAATGTTTGCATTTGTTATGGAAATAGGGCTTGGCCCTCTTCTTTCTAATAACATATTATCTTCTTTGCTTTGAACTCGAATAATAAGATCTTCGATGCTCATTTCTTTTTGTTTGTGCTTGAGATAGTTCTTGAAACCCTTCCATGCATGAGAAAATTTGTCAATAAATCAAGCCACTTGAAATGATTCACCTAGCATCATCCCCTCACTATTAATCTCGTCAAAATAATATAAAATTCTTGCACTTGATTGATCACTGTTTTGGAATCCATCATCTTAAAATCCAGAAAGCGGCCTAAGAACTTTAAGGATTTAGTGTTATCTTAACATTCTTAAGTCTGAATTGTTGCTTGTTTTAGGGTGATTTATTGTTTTTATTGCATAAGTCTTAGTCATTTTCTATTTATTTAGTTTTAGTGTAAATTTTGTTACTATGTAGTCTTGTTAGTAAATCTTTAGCAATTTTATGCATTAAAGTTTCTTTGGTGCAGGGCCTTTTGAAGAGCTTGATATCTTTCGATGTTGTAGCAGTTCTTGATGCTGCTATAGCTGTTGTAGTGTATTGTGAGCTTGGTGAATGGTCTGGCGCGTGGTCTAGTTGGAGCTAAAAGCAAAAAAAGAGAATCATGTGCGTCAGAAGCCGTTATTCCAGGCGTCCACAGCGCCTGCTTTTCGTGGTCCCCAACTCTTGAAAGCTCGACATGCGTCCCACTGCTAAGGAGAAACCCTAAGCTCGAGGCTCATATAAATCAAAGGGTATATATTTTTAGAAGGAGGTTGGGCATAGCCAAAAGGAGCCGACAATTGCTTAGTACGAAAGGGACTTTGTGCAGAAAGTGAAGAGAAAGAAGATGACAGAAGGAAAAAAGGAATTCGAGGAAGAAGATAAAGGCTTAGAACAATTCGTTTATTCTTCTTCTTTTCTCTCTCTTGTTTACTTCATTTCACTCTTTGTTTTAGCTTCATTCTTATTTCTTAGTCTGCTGGAAAACAATGGAAATGGGATATTTTGTTTTTACGTTTGAGCTCATTATGAGCTAAACATTTGGTGGCTACTATGGTAATATGAACTTGGATTTTATAGTATCTTATTAATATTATTCTTGTTGTTAAGATCTCTTTAGTATTTCAATTAAGTATGCTTAAAGTTAATTGTTGTTAGTGATCGGAAATCTCTATTAGAATATAAGTTAGATTAGGGTCTGAAAGGTCTTAGTTTAATGGAACAAATTTCATTGATGCTTGAGTGTTTATATCAGAAATACATTAATCTGGAATTGTGTAGATTTGGACGCTTTGTGAGTTACATGGACATATGAACTTGCCTTGCAACCCTTTGGCTGGAACTGAACCAATCTTTAACTTGACTAAGCTTAGCATAAGATAGTTAAGGCTGAAATTGATAATCTAAAAAATGACAGTTTATTGTGCTTAAGAGCAAAGGTAGTGTTGTTGACATGCTAAACAAATGGAAATTTAGATAAAGTAAATGATAAGGGAATTGACAATACTAGCCCTCTCTCTCATTGGATATCTCACTAATATTAAGTAGCTCTTTTCTGTGCAATTGTCATTTAATTTCACTCTTTTAATTTTATTAATTTCACTTTACTTTCAATAAAAAATCATTCACTCATTATTGTTGCTACCCTTTCTTACAAGTTAATTATGTTTTGGTCTATAATATTGCTTATTTTGCACTAGTCCGTGGGGATCGAAAATCACTTATGACTTTACTACTTGTTAACAATACGTGAACTTACGTATAGAAACATTCCACACAACACATTTATGGCGCCGTTGCCGGGGACTAGATATAGAATATCTTTATATAGAACAAGTAGAAGTTATTTTGTGAATTTTGTTTACTGGAATTATTGCCCCTACTCTATATTCAAGAAAGTGGAATCTATTATATGCACTTGTGGAAAATATTGGACTTCAATTTTTACCCAGAAAATAATAGAACCTTAAGATAATTGAGAAGAGAATAAAGAGGTGCAACTACTTTGCTAAATGAAAGGAATCAACAAGGCAACCAAGATAACAATGGAAACAATATCATTGTAATGGCTGATGATAGAGAGATATTTATAAGAGACTATGTCATACTCCAGCCACAAGCAATGAAACTTGGCATGGCGAGACTTAAAATACAAGCTCTTTAATTTGAGTTGAAGTCAGTAATATTTCAAATGCTACAGACAGTGGGGCAATACAATGACCTACCCTCTAAAGATCCTCATTACATATGAGATTATTCATGGAAGTGAATGATGCTTTCAAAATTCCTAGAGCTACTGAAGATTCCTTAAAGATGAGGTTGTTCCCTTATTCTTTAAGGGACAGAGCTAAAGCATGGCTCAATTCATTACCGCCAGACTCAATCAATAGCTAGAATGACTTAGCTGAGAAATTTTTGATGAAATATTTCCCTCCCACTAAACATGCTAAGCTGAGAAATGAGATTACCTATTTCCATCAACTGAAGGATGAATCTGTGTATGAAGCATGAGAGAGATTTAAGGAGTTATCAAGGAAATGCCCACATCATGGTCTCCCTCATTGCATACAGATGGAGATATTCTATATTGGGCTCAATTCTTTAACAAGGTTGATGGTAGATGTCTCTACCAATGAACCTATTTTATCTAAGTCTTATAATAAGGCTTATGTGATTTTGGAGAGGATTGCTAGCAACAACTATCAGTGGCCTACTGCTAGAGCAGCAACTACTACAGCAACAAGAGAGTTGCAATAGTCAATGAGTTGGATGCAATGAATCCTTTGATAGCCCAAGTTTCTTCCCTGAAAAATATGGTTAAGAATCTGAGTATGAAATCTCCATCAGTTCAGAGCTAAAGCCAAACATGCAGTAAAAAATGGCAGAAGTTTCTTGTGTTTCTTGTGGTGAAGGGCATCTATTTGAGAGTTCTCCTGGTAATCCAACATCTATCAACTATGTTGGAAATTTCAACTGGAACAACAACCATCCTAATTCTAACACATATAACCCTGGATGAAGGTAACACAAAAGTTTTCTTAGAGCAATCAGAATGCCAGAACATCAAATGTGCAAAATAGGCCAACTTATCCTCCTAGATTTACAAAACAACCTCAAAGGAAGAAGCAAACAACTGAGCAGTCTGGTTCTTTGGAAAACCTTTTGAAGGAGTGCATTATGAAAAATGAATCTTTCATTCAAAACCAATTAGCGATGATGCAGAGTCAAGCAGTGTCATTAAGGCGCCTAGAGAATCAAGTGGGTAAGTTAGCTAATGCACTGAATTCAAGACGTCAGGGATCTTTACCAAGAAACATGGAAAACCAAAGAAAAGAAGGAAAAGAACATTGTAAGGCTATCCATTTAAGGACTGGTAAAGTAACAACCCAGTCTGTTGAAGAAAAAGAGGGTAGACTTGAGACAAGAACCAAGGAAGCTAGTTCAAGCAGAAATGAAGCAGAGCCATCTGTTATAACACCGCCCGATTTAACATCTAAGGTTGAAGAGAAGCAAGTGAAAGAAGTAGAGAGGTCTTTACCTCCATTCCCTCAGAGGCTGCAAAAAAAAAAGAAATTGGATGGTCAATTCAATAAGTTCCTAGACGTATTGAAGCAACTCCACATCAATATACCTCTGGTGGAGGCATTACAATAGATGTCCAACTATGTCAAGTTTATGAAAGAAATTCTCAGCAAGAGAAGAAGGTTGGAAGGGTTTAAGACCATAGCCCTAACTCATGAGTGCAGTTTGATCCTCTAGAATAAGATCCCCTATAAACTGAAGGATCTAGGTACCTTTACAATTCCCTGTACAATAGCAAATACACATTGTGGAAGAGCCTTGTGCTTGTTAGGCACTGGCATCAATCATTTCTTTGTCAATATTTAAAAAATTGGGAATAGGTGAAGCTAGACCTACCACCATCATACTAGAGTTAGCTGATTGATCATATATGTATCATGAGGGCAAGATAGAAGATGTTTTAGTAAAGGTTGATAAGTTCATCTTCCCTGATGATTTCATTATTCTTGACTATGAGACTGATTAAGAAGTGTCCATTATTCTGGGAAGACCCTTCCTAGCCACGGGAAGGACTGTTATTGATGTGCAAAAGGGAGAGTTAACCATGAGAGTGAATGATAGGAGATAACTTTCAACATTTTTAATGCTATGAAATATCCAGAGGAAGAAGTGGAAGAGTGTCCTACTGTAGCTGTACTGGACCTTATAGTAATAAAAAAGCTATGTGTGAGCTGTAATAATGCCAACCTCCCAGAATCAAGCCTAAAGGATTTGGATGAGGACAATAGTAAAGAAGAAGAAGTTGAGATTACATGGGTGGATGCAAGACATAGAACTTGAAAGTTTGGAAAGCAGATTGAATCTTTACAATTATCAGAAAGAACTTTTAAACCACCATTGCCATCCATTGAAGTACCACCCTTGCTAGAATTGAAGCCCTTGCTAGCTCATTTAATATATGCATATTTAGGAGAAAACAACAGTATACCATTCATCATTTCATCCTCCTTAAGCAGTGAGCATGAAAAGTTATTGCTAGAAGTCTTGGAGAAGTATAAGAGAGCCATAGGATTGTAAATGGTAGAGATAAACGAGATAAGTCCTTCTATCTTCATGCATAAGATTTTATTGGAAGAAAGATGCAACAATAAGACTAAACCCCATCGTGAAGGAGGTAGTTAAGAAAGAGATCATAAAAAGGCTAGATGTAGCCATCATTTACCCAATATCTGATAGTACATGGGTCAGGCCAGTCTAGCATGTACCAAACAATGGGGGAGTAACAATTGTAGAAAATGAGCATAATGAGCTAATTCTCACAAGAACAGTCATGGGATGGAGGGCCTCTATGCATTACCGCAAGCTGAATAAGGAAACCAAAAAGGACCATTTTCCCTGCCTTTAATCGATAAAATGCTGGATAGGTTAGCTAGGGAAGATTACTACTACTTTTTCGATGGTAATTCTAGATACAATTAGATTGCAATAGCTCTTGAGGATCAAGAAAAGACAACATTTACGTGCCCCTATGGAACATTTTCCTTCAGAAGGATGCCATTCAGATTGTGCAATGCTCGCTCAGCAACTTTTCAAAGATGCATGATGGTCATTTTCACAAATATGGTAGAATAAATGCTAGAGGTACAAGCAATACATGGGGTCTACTGTCTGAATAGTTGGCAAAAGGGAAGGCACATGTTGGACGATTGACTATTTGAGCACTAGAAAGAAATGCTGCATCATCAAAAGTGCCAACTCAGTGAATATGCCATCAAATTTTATGCCTAAAAGCTAACCAATAGATAGAATCCAAATTTTTTTAAAGGTACCCCCAAAATATTTGCAACTAAAATATCCTTGATTTATTTACTTGTAGGATCGAACGCCTAGGGAGAGAACACATGGCAACAACAAAGGGGGCCATGTAACATTAAAATGTGAAGAGTCTCTGCAAGGAAGGGGGCTGTGTAACTTTAAAATATGAAGATTCCCTACCTAAGCAAAACCTTATTTCTCACAACTCTTGCGAGACCCAATTGCTCATCCCCTAAAACATCTTCTTGGAAATCAGCCCAATCTAGAGTGAAATCCAAAGATGAGCACTTCTCATATGTTGAGAGTTTATCACTGACGAGGCAGAGAAAAAGTATGTGGAGGAAATCTGAACAAAAAAGTTTCACAGAGAGAAAGGATTTAGGATAAAGCCTACACCATCTTTAGGTCTACCAAAAGATATAGCAGAATTCATCAAGCAGTAAAAATAGGAGAAGCTGTACAACCATCACGAAACAATCCTAGAACCTCTGGTAAGAGAATTTTACACAAAGTACAATCTCAAAGGAATCCAAGGTAAGTTTGAAAGGTAAGGAAGTTGGTGTAGCATCTGCACAGTTAAACGATGTTTTTGATCTAGAGGAATTTGATGATGAATATTATGTTATAACTGCTAATACTACGAACTTTGTTTTGGATGAAATGCTGCGAGATTTAACTGTGCCAGACACCAAGGGGCACAACGTGTCTGCTGAAGGGGAAAAACATGTTTGAGGACTGCCTTGATACCCCGAGCCAAAGTATGGAACCACTTTATCGGTACCTCACTTATTCAAACCACACATATTCAAACAGTAGCACAAGAAAGATTGATTCTTTTACTCTCAATTATTTCTGGTAAAGATGTTAATGTTGATAAAATTCTGCTAAAGGAACTTAAGGTTTGTATTTCTAAAAAAATCAGGACTTTATATTTTCCATGCCTCATTTCGAGCTTTGTCCTGCTAACTCTGTTCCTTGTCTAGAAATAGAAGAAAAGTTGATCAACAGAGGAACCATACTTTGTTAGCCATAAAAGGATTTGCTACTAAAAAAGTTAAAGACCTAGTTGAATCTAAGTCTGAACCATCATCATCTCGCCATTCCGATATCCCATCATATGATTTCATCATAACAAATATACACCTCATGCTCAATACCTTGTATGAAAGGCCAAGCTTTAAGAAGCTTCACAGAAGAAGATTGCACAAATGTTGTAGCATCAGGGTTGCATCAACAGGCTTACTAGGAGCCCGTATAGAGTAGGGACATGGCCTTGAGAAATAGTTTACAGAAAAAATTTATGAAGCACACAAGCAAGTTGATGACATCATTTTCAACCCTAAAGAGATTACGAGAAGGAGGAAGAGGAAGCACACAAGGAAGTTGAAGAGGTGGCAGAGCGGAGTGATGAGGAAAGAGTTGATAAAGAAGATAAGAAAGTTGAAGAAGATGTACATGAGTCTGAGAAAGAAAGAGAAAAGGAAGTTGTAGAAGATGAGGAGCCTGCAACAAAATAGATGGAAATAGAAGTGGAGGAGGAATCTAAAAGATAGAAAGAAGTGAGTGAAGGGGAGAAGGAGGAAGAATTGCTTGAAGAGGAAAATTGAAGAAGAAGAGATATAACCAACACCCCACCCCCACCAAAGCCTTCACCTAAGAAAGGAATCAATAAGGGAAAGAGAAAATTATTAACATCCAGCCTAGAAGCTGAGAAATCAAAGAAATCAGAATCGCTAAGGACCAAGGAAAAAGGAAAAGCGTCCGATAAGAAGGGACATGTTGCAGCAGCTGGAACCCTAAAGAGCTATAGGAAAATGAAAGTAGATGCTAAAAAGAAGGAGTTAGAAAAACTTCAGACAGAGATTGAGTCCACTAAGAAGATGCTCTTAAACCTCAACGCAGCCTCTAAGGGAAGGGGTGGCTAGAGGAGTTCATCAAAGCACTAAGTTCCAAAGGATTGTTGCAAAAGCAAGGGGAGCAACTTTTCTATTCCCTATTTAATTTTTGCTTTGCTTAATTTTGTTGCTATCTGTCTTTGGATAATATAGTTCTAGTTAGCTCTAGTTAGCTTTAATGGAAGTATGTTTGATGGATAAGTGTGTATTGATAGTGAGGACACTACCAGGATTAAGTTTGGGGGAAGGTTTGACCCTTCATTTAATTGTTTAATTTTGAATTTGTCTAGTTTAGGTTTTCAATTACTTTTTATATATTGCTTTATAAGTTTTTAATTTTAGTTTATTGGCCTATTTTTCTCAGCTTGTCTTGTTGTTAAAAAAGAGAGTTTGTAATAAAGCATGTTGGGTGTAGGAAATCATAAGTTTGTTGCCCCCATCTTTTGCACTTAGGAGGAAAGTTAGCTACTTTGGGAAGTTTAGGATACTTTATGTTCAAGTGAGGTTTAATGCTCTATTTAGGTACTCTGTCTTTCTGGATTCAGTATGCTATCATTCATAGTAGGATAAAATAAGTTTAGGGGAGGAAAAAATTATGTTCTAAGTTCAAGTTATGTATTATGGCTGCTCACAATCCCCTGGCTTCTAAAAAATTGTACAAATAAAGAGGTTAAAAAGCTCCTCTATTTTAGGCTGTTGAGTAACCGGGTGCCTTCATTACAAATATTTTCAATTCGCGTAAAAAGATAGCCAGAAGCATAAGCTTGCAACATCATTCAAACTAATAATAATTATTTGTTTGTTATGTTGTTGAGTAACCGGGTGCCTTCATCACCAATGTTGATATTCGCATAAACATGCAACATAAGATAATAAGTTTTGTAATCCTCAAAAATAAAATAAAAAGAGAAATCAATTTAATAAGAATGGCAGTTTCATTGTCAATTTCCCTTGTATTAAATGTTTATTATTTATCCCATGTTGATTTGTAAATGTTGAACCATGCTATGCCTGGTTGGAGTAGGATTGCCTAAAATAGAGATTATTAGATTAATAATCTTGGGTTTGGACTATCTTGAGCATTCAGAAGTGGTGACTCTACTCCTAGCACACACGCACTGAAGGGAATTAGATTATATGTGAATTCCACACGTTGAGAAGGTTGTTGCTTTTAAAGTTTTGAGCAGGATAATGTTGATGTAGAATGACCAGTGAGTTAAAGTTTGCATCTTGTTTTGAGATGCACAATTAGCTTAGGATAAATTAGATATTGTTGTTAGTTTGAGTGTTAGATCTGCATCACTCGAGGATGAGTAATGGTTTATGTTTGTGGGTGTGATAACTCTAAGAATTTAGAGTTATCTTAGCATTCTTAAGTCTAAATTCTTGCTTGTTTTAGGGTGATTTTTGTTTTTTTCACATAAGTCTTAGTCATTTGATGTTTATTTAGTTCTAGGGTTAATTTTGTTATTATGCTAGCCTTGTTAGTAAATTTTAAAAAATTTTATGCATTAGAGTTTCTTTAGTATAAGGGCTTTTGTAAAGCTTGATATATTTCATTCTTGCTATGGTTGTTGTAGTGCATTGCAAGCTTGGTGTAGGACCTTTTTTATTTTAGCTCCAACTGGACCACGCGCCAGACCACTCACCAAGCTTGCAATGCACTGCAACAGCCATAACAACATCAACAATTCAAACTGGTAAGGTTCTAAGACCCAATCTAGCACAAACCCTCTCGACAATATTTAGTTCCCAGGTAATTAGAGGGACAAATCCTTTTAAGTTTCAATTTCCTAGACATAATTTCTTTATATAGTTACTTCCAGTTTTGAAAATTTGGAGAATATTAAAAAAATATTTTTGGTTGAAAAACCAATTTAATTTTTGAAAATTAATCCTATAATGCAATTCAAACCGAGTCTTGTTGTTCATATAATATTATTTACGTTGGTAATTTTGTAATTAGTGTACTACCATAATTTCTATTTAATCTTATAATGTAATACATTATTTTTAACAATCTTAAAACAATAATGACGTCTATTTTTCAAGATAAAATAGTTTAAGGTAGCTTAAAAGCACCCGAATTCACCACCTTGTTGGACTTACTTGTCTGAATTCTACCACCAGAGTGGCAAGTCACAAACCAAGACTCGAACTGAAAGTCGAATTGAGACTAGAACTGAACCGAGACCGAAACTGAACTGAGGCTGAAACCAAGTAGGACGTGCAGGCCACCCAAGCCGCATGCAGAACTGAGCTGAGATTTGCACCCTCTCCCCCGTGCGAGAGAGAGCCTATATGCGTATCAAGTTACCAACCTTGATCTAAGCATCTCTATATATACCACTTCAACTTTTACTCCATTTCCAATGTGAGATTTCTACAATTCCCACATATTTTTCATTCTTATTTAACTCACTTTGGGTAATAATTTCTCATTCATCCCAAAGGCAGTTTTGATAAATTAATAGTCGATTTTGATGTACTCATGATGAAGAACTCAAATCTTCAATGACCTTACACTATTACATAGTTGATCCCACCTGAAAATTAGCTCAAAATTGATCCATGGAAATGGTGGTTAACACCCAAATTTCTAGCAATTCCTCATATGAATGAAAATTGACAACCAACGACAGAGCAAATATGGTGATTAAATTCAACATTTCAAATCCTACATAGGATAAAACCTTCATAAGATAGGTAGGTTTTACCCTTTGAACCTTCCTTTATGCAAGTATTTTTACTTTACTCATTGACCAGTAGACATGATGTCTTTGAAATGTTTGACCTTTTGTGTAAACAACAGCATACTATACACTAGAGTCATCACCGACATGGTTTAGTTCTCATGATTATGTTCGTTATGGCCATGGAAATCATCGTCCTACAAGAGTTTTTAAAGAATTGTGCCCTTACAACTCCTGTAGAAGCGGTCCCACTTCACTCCCACATAGATGATTTCTTAATTTAAGAATCAACTCGCATTAAGTACCTCTGAAGTAGAAGCGATAAAGTCACATTAAGTACCTCATACTTTACTCATTATATAAGCTATATCAGGTATTGTACAACTAATCAAGTAGTTTAAGTACCTATCAGTAACTCATCAAGTCTTTTACAACTCATAAAGTACCTATCACTCTAGAGTACTCTCACCTTTGTTCTTGTATCCATTAGTGTTTTTTATTCATCAATGCCATAGTTGCTAAATTTTCCAAGAATAATATCTACATAATGAGACTGACTTAAAATAAGTCCATCTGATGTTTTTTTTGTCAAAGGCCAAAATATATTAACCAAAAAGTATTACACAAGTACAAATGACATATCCTACGACTTTAAACAAAAAGACACTTAAAACGAAAAATAGCAAAGAAAATTTACATCTATCTATCTAGAAGATGCTCTTCAAAATTTAGCCTTCTGTCTTTATTTAAAAATAGAAGTCTATATTTAACCATGAGAGAGATTTTCCTAGAAAGTAAGCTGGAATCTAAAACTTTACCAACAAAAATTCTCCTATTCTTTTCTAAAGAAAGGCAATAGACAAAAGTAGATAAGACAAGCTCAGAGCTATAAGTCTGACAACTTCTATCATTTTTAAGCATAAGGAGCCACTAAAGAAAGGAAGACCAAAAATAAGAACTCAAAACATGATCACACTTACTCATTAGAGGGGATAAAATATGTAAAGCAAAAGGACAATCAAAGAACAGGTGGTCCACTCACTCAATACCTCTGAAGTAGAAAATGCAGTCATGGTCCAAAACTGTCCCCCACGACCTTGTCTTTAGTATTAAGCTTAATATAAAGCGCCAACCAGAAGATGAAAGAAAACTTAGGAATGTTACGTGAAAACGAGACTATCTTAGACCACCAAACAAGTTGAAGATGGCCAATGAGACTGTCATAAGTGCTGCTAGTAGAAAGCCCGTTAGCAACATTTATTATATTCATTGATTTTAAATGCACTTGACATCATGTGACTGTCAAATTTTTCATGTCATTATTTTGGACTTTTCTGACTGGCATGTGTCCGTAAGATGTGCGGGCGCAAACAAGCTACATGCTAAACCGGGCTGGAATTTGCATCCCTCCCCTGCATTCGAGAGAGCATCTATGCTTATCAAGTTACCAACCTTGATCCAAACATCTTTATATATACGATTTCAAATTTTACTCACTTTTCAATGCAAAATTTCCTCAATTCTCACATTTTTTTATTCTCATTTAGCTCGTTTTGGGTGACAATTTCTCGTTCATCCCAAAATTGATTTTGACAAATTAATGGTTGATTTCGATGTACTCACAGAGGAGAGCTCAAATATCCAAAGAACATTATTACATAGTGAGTCCCACCTAAAAATTAGTTCAAAATCGATCCATGAAAATGGTGCTTGACACCCAAATTTCTAACATAAAAACGGTAATCAAATTGAGTTTCATGTTTTCATATTCAGTTTTTCAATATCTCGTATTGGAAATTTCGTTCATACAGACTAAGATTCAGTCGTTAACAAATATTCTATAGCTCATGTTTCTGTTGTTGAGTCATCGTCAGGAGATGGAAAACCATTTTGACGAGCCTAAGAAAGTAAGCTTTGTAGTTGACTCTCCATCGACTTGATTTGTTTCTTTAGTTCTATATTTTCAACTCCAACTCGACTCTTTTTCTTAGAAGATGTCGGTGGGGGCTCTATGTCCAAGACCTTTATTTTGTCTGAAAACTTCTTCAACTATCTCTTTTTTTAGAGCGAGGTGTGACATCCTCAGCGACAGAACTATTATATTACCAATATAATTACCAAGTTTGAAATCAAATAAGTACAAAGAAAGCTGATCATGTCCAGCCCGATCAAAACGAATAAAATAGTAAACCAATCTCCGTGTTGTCCACGTTCAATTGCTAATGCTATGAAATATTATATGTAATGTCTATGTTTCATATGATACTAAGCAATCAAAACTTTTAAGAGCATAATAAACACAATCAAAATTTTGTAGAGCATAATCAAAATTTTGTAACGAGTAAATTTCATCAAAATTATAGTAACCAGTAAATTTCATCAAAATTACAGCAGAACATAAAAAGGTCAGGGTAGCTCTGATGATGATAGCCATCTAATACACAAAAAGGTCACGGTAGCTCTAAAGATACTTGGTTAGAGGCTTTTTGACTAATACCTTAGGGACCAAAACTAAGAAAAAAGATGAATGTTTACCAGAGCTAAGGCATACTGAATGAGATAATTACTAAAAACTGCTCCTTCTGGCTGCAAAATCAGAGAGATTGAAGAGCCCATCCTTAGGCCTAATTGGAAGAAAATCAAGAAAAGAAAAATAACTGTTTTTCATTAAGAGCAACACCAACCTAGATGTGGATCAAACCATTATCTGACAACCAATAAGCTGGTAAAGAAGTTGCTGCAGTGCAGGTAGCTACTCTAACAACTCATCAAAACCCAGCATCCTTTTTCTATTATGCACATGTTATCATAAGAAACATAATCACTTTTATAATCACAATTAAGCGATCTGTTTTAGAATTATAAATTAGTTAGGCATTTACCTTGACTGATCCTGGTGTAGTTTTTGTCAAACATTCTGACTCAATGTCATACTTCAAAATTCTAAAACACTCTAGTCTCTCTTCTAGAAAGAGTGCATATGTCCTAACCCATGCAGAACAATCCCAAGCTGCATGAAGAAATATGGGATTAGAATAGTTGAGGCAATCTGTGTGAGTAGTTAAGAAGCTCCTCCCTGATGGTAGGATCTCCCTCTCTCAGTGTCCTATGAATAACTATCAAAGTTTTCAAGGAAACGTGTTGAACACTATCAGTTAAGACTTAAATGCCTAAATATGGAAAGTTTGAGCACCTAAGTTTCTATTCAGGGGGAGGGTGAAGGAGGGAACAGATAGAGCTACTTATTTACAACCAGAAAGTATCATTGTATGTTTTTCTGAGCACATATTCTTTGTTAGATAGTTGAATGGATGTCAATACCAATGCATTACATTCAACCACTAAACTTAAGTCAACTGCATCTGTCTCATCAATAGTCCTTTTAAATTTTACTTGCTAATGATAAAATATCTTTATTATTCAGGAAATCTCTACTTGTTAAAAACCTCTAAAGCTTAAGCTTTTATACTTATGTGTTTGAAACATTATCAATTAGAAGAGCTCCTACCATATTAATTTTTCCACTCCCCATGAACGCAGTGAGAAGGAGACCAGATTAAAAATTATCAATTAGAAGAGCTTCTACCATAAGTATGTCTATATATGTATTTTAATTCAATCTCAACAGCAAAACTGCTAACTTTTGATTGAAACTAAAAGTATTCGAATAAATGTGGCATTACCAATATAAAATGCAAATCTAAATAGAGATGCATGAATGTGATTTAAAAACAAAAGGAAACGAGAACATAGATTACATAGCTATGTTTTTCCTCCACAAATCTAATGCCAAACTGACACAGAACAAACCCCGATTACTATAAAACAAATATCATTAAAAAAACTCACTTCGAACATGTCGTTCTTTAGGAGGGCATTCGACGTGATTGGTGGCATTCACAATGGTAATATCCAAATCCTTAAAACAAAAAAATGAGAAAAAAACGGAGTTCGTTTAAAACCAAATTGCAATTCAACAAAAAAAAGAAAAGATACAGAAGCAAAGGGTTCCCAATAAGATCAGACGAGGAAGATGTAAGTATGAAGAAATTCAAAAAAGGCATTGAAAATTTAATACCTGGGATTTGATAGTCGAACAAAGAAGGTGATTGACACCCTTATTTTGCTTTATCTGCAACCAAAAAACATCCAAGAAAAAAAATGAGGTCTAATGGCTGCTGAGAGAGAAACTGACAGAGAGAGAGTGAAGAGTGTACCTGAAGAGGGTTCTGAAAAGGAGAAGTAAGAAGGGAAGAAGGAGAAAGAAGAATGAAGAAATGTAAGAGGACATGAGGGAGATGACTGACGAGCTTGAGGGAGACGACTGACAAGGTTGAGGGAGATGACTGACGAGGTTGAGGGAGACGTCGGATGAAGGTTTTGTAACTTGAAATTTAGACGAGCTTGACGGAGACGACTGACAAGGGAGACAAGGAAGACTGTAATCTGCAATTCAGATGAGGTTGAGGGAGAAGAGAAAAGAGACTTAGCTTTATCGTGAGTGTGGGGAGGGGGGAATCAGTCCTGAACGTAGTGAGGACAGTAGTTTTAGGTTTCCATCTATTGCGATGAAAATATATGTTCGTCGGCAAAAGTCTTACTTTTGCCGACCAACATATAATATGGTCGTGAAAAGTCCAACTTTTAACGACAAACATATAATTTCGTCGCCAAAATTATGACTTTTACTGAAAAAATTTGAATTTTTGTCAGTAAAAGCCTGAGAAAAATATGGGCATCAATCAACTACTTGATTGTTGAGCTTTATCAGCCCAAGATCCATCCTTTTGTTGAGCTTTAGGTGAAGCTTCACAAAGTTTATTGTAGATAGTGTTGCCTTCAAGGGTTTCAGAAATAGCCTTAGCAGCCTCCTCCTTATTCTTTAAAGGTTTCAAAGGTTTTGGGGAATGATAATAGTCACAATTTCGTCTAAACCCCTGAGTAAAAGCATATAACTCAAGATCATCAACTACTTGATTGTATTTTGGAAAAATGGAAGAATGAGGTCTTCGAGTTGTTGGAGAAGATGAAGCTGACGTGGATGTGTCCTTTACATGCTTAGGTGGTAGTACAAAGGTCCCTAAAACATGCATCAAGGATGTCTTGGGCAAAGGCAAGGTCAAATCCCCTTTATGTTCAGGTACAACTGTAATTAAGAGAGACTATCGTTGCTCCGGGTTTTGGGGCAGGTTGTCTGTCCTTGATGAAGCTGACATGGATGAGTCATATCCATGCTTAGGTGGTAATACAAGGGTACCTAAAACGTGCTCCAAGGATGTCTTAGGCAAAGGCAATGTCAAATCACCTTTATCTTCAGGTACAGCCACAATTATTGTGCTGATTCAAAGGAATGGGAATGATTTTCGAAAAGTGAAGCCCAATGTGTGTCCAAATGAAAATCAAGGCTTTATCCACGTCATCAAGGCCATTGAAGAGTCTAATTAACATACAAAAGCAATTGAAAAGGATAATGAACCTACAAAAACGTGTTCATCAAGATAAGGCCATGAAATGACATGAATCAGACTATTTTCAAGGTTATGAAATAGGGGGATGAATCTAGCTTGGATTGGTTATGCTTAAATACATTGTTCATAGTCAATTAGCATACAAAATCAATTGAAAAGGATAATGAACCTACAAAAACGTGTTCATCAAGATAAGGCCATGAAAGGGCATGAAGGATATGACTCATCCAAGGATGCTTAGCTTTGTCGTTGCCCAATGTAGGCAAGAGTAGGTGTCCTTTCTCCTTTTGCTTTTGTCCTTTCACAGGCTTTTGCCGACAAAAGTTATGATTTTTAACTTTTCCGAGTACTGCATTGTAGTCGACTAGGTAATATAGAGTATGATTCTATGTTTTGATTTATACTTTAGCAATCATAACTTCTTGTCAGTACTAATTTGCATATGGAGAAATTATTAAGACTACCGGTTATAATGTGGCCAACAATTATATCTGTTGGATTAAAGAATTAATGGTTAAGATCTGTTCTGATTTAAAAATAATAATAAAAATAAGTTTACGTTTTCTATTTATGTTCTAAACAGATCAGAGCCGTTCACAAATCAATGGACCATAATTAAAGAATGTGAGGCCCATATAACATTGTGGCCGGTGGAATCAATAATTTCTCATAGTTGAATATAATGATTGGTTTTTTATATCAAAAATTACATGCGGTACAAAGTTATATATCTTTTGATGCTTGCGCTCCTTTTAGAAAATGTTTTGGTCAATATGTTTTTCACCAAATATGCCTCTGTTTTCACGAACTAGGTTGATATTATTTTGGTATAAATGTTTATAAAAAACAGTGATGGAAAGACAAATTTTTATGATTTTTCTGTCATTAAAAGTTACTTCATGTCAAATTTTCTAAAAGTCTAGAAAGATGATAATATGATAGATAATAATATGCAAGCCATCATCTACTAATTTTAATTATGAGTTTTCACTGTCATGAAAATCAAAATTGGTAGTAGTGCCTCAACATTAAATGAAGCATAGGAGGCTCCTTGCAAGGAACTACTCCCCTGGTGTTATATCTTACTTTAGAATTCTTTACTCTCGAGTGTGCATGAGCTCAACCCATTAGCCTTGGACACGTTGCTATTGAGTTTTTTAGGAGAACAAACTTTGAATTTCCTGTACACTGATATTTAAAGAGAAACATATAATTGTAAACTTTTATTTTTATTTTAGAGCTATAGATATATTTTTATAATTACTTTTCCAAATTTGTGGCAAGGGGTGATCTAGTTCACAACTAAAAATTCTGAAATGTTTTTTAACTTTTATCATTTTAATTTTGATATGATATTTTTATTGATAAGATTGGCTGATAGCCGTTCTCTATTTAAATTGAGACTTTACAATTCATTGGATAAATATTAATTTGAAAGACATTTTCTCATTAGATATAATGAAGTTTAATTTATTGTGTCACATCGAAACTAGGCTATTTATTCATTTACAGAAAACAAATTAAACAAAGCAAAATCGATTAAACAATTAAAATATCTATACCCTATTTTCTCACAAATCTGTCTCTTCGACAAAAGATAGAAAATAATAAAAGCAATTTACAAATATAAAGTCAGTGTATGAAACTGCAAGTGTATTAATATATCTCCTTCCTCACTCTCTCTCTCTCTCTCTCTGCTAGTATTTTACAACAATTACCAGTAATATAAAACTCTCTTATAATATTCTGTATATTAAACGCCTAAGATTAAGCCTTGACAACTGTACCATCATGCATGCTGGAAATATCAGCCTTTACGATCACTGCAAGTGTCCCCATACGATTGGGTGTCTACATCAATCAGATCTACCTGGGCCTTCCATCAAAGGAGAACTCTTTGGACCCAATATCAATCTCATGCTGCGGGACAGCAGGTTGAGAAACGGGAGCCGATTGAGCCGGGCCCGGTTCATTACCATCCTTATGATGCTCAATGTAGCCTAATTCCACTTGGTGATGATATGACGTGGAGCCATCAGCATGGTGGTTATGGTGTGATGGGGAAGATGATTCTGCCTCCCATTGGTCATCAAAGTTGGACCTTCTAGGGGATGCTTGGAGGCTATTATCCATTTCACTGCGGTAATAGCGTAAGAGGTGAACTGGAGACGTGTGGTGGGACGGGGTTGCCGGTCTACTCGACATCGGACTAACTGAACCACCCCGATTCTGCTTTATGTGTTTCTTAGCCGTGTGGTGCCAATTTCTTAGAGCCGTGGCTACTCTTTCGTTGAATATGGTTGGTTTCATTGTGGAACCCATCTGTTTATGACATAAATCAAGACCAATAAACAGAATGTTAGTTGGTTACGCGGCGTGCTTCCTAAGGATATACTTATTTTTAACTAGATTTTTCTTTCTTCGGAGATTTTATTTATTAAAATTAGAAATGTGTGACATCTATATGATTTACCTGTGTAACTAGAGCATAAAGAGGCAACGTGACATAGCTGCAAAGGATTTGAACGAGGACCCTGAAAAATCACAACCATAAATTGGAATGCGTTAGAGAATTAGTTACGGCTAGCTTTTTAAATTGGAAAATATTAATTAATTAATTAAAAGTGAAAAGATAACAAATAACCCCATCGATATTCTTATGACCAAATCCTCTGTATGCTCGTGGAAACAAGATTTGCGCCCAAATTGCCACTGAACAAAAAATAGGACAGAAAGAAATAACAAGTTATTAAGTATCAATTGCTTAATTAGCTTTAATTCTTTCTTTTTTATGTCAAAAATTTATTTAGTATCAAGCCTATATATTTTTACTTGATATAGTTTAAGTGGCTATTAATAACAATAGGCTAGAAATAAACTTTATTTTAAAGAGCTAAATTTTATTTACGTTAGATTTCTTCGTTATAAATTTAAGATATTAACTAAGAATTAGAAGACCTTTACTTACCAAAGTCCATGTAAAGAATGCGAACTGAAATGCATTCTGTAATAAAGAAAATTGGAAACCACATAAATAATAGAATATTAGTAAACACAATTAATAAAATTACAAAAAAACGAGTACATATATATATAAGTTAGCAGCGATATTTTTATCGTGACCCGTATAAAGAAAATTGATATAAAACTTGATAAGTATAAAATAATTAATATATATATATATATATATAAATAAGTTAGCAACGATATTTTTATCCTGACCCGTCTAAAGAAAATTAATATAAAACTTGATAAGTATAAAAGAACGAATAAGTACCTGAAAGAGAACAAAATTGATAAGATAGAGAACGAGTCGAGGACGATTAAACCAAAAAAGGTCATCACCAGGCTCCACCACTGGCACTCCCTTTACGACTTCTCCTCTCTCTTGGATTCTCAAAGCCATTTTTGTTATAATAACTTGCAGCTTCGTTCCCACCAGTAGTATGATCTACATCCAACGTTATACCTTAGTTGTCAGACCATTTATTTTGCATACTTTACTATGGAACATCAAGAATAAATCAGTTTTTAGGAAAAAAAAAAATAGTCATAGATTGAACAAAAATAAGTAGTAGTCACCCTAATTCGGGGAAATTTATTTCATTAATACTTCAATAATCACCCGTTGTCCATATATAGATAAAAGTATGATGTCATATATTACTTTAACAGCATGTGGAAATAGAATATGCTCACAATTAGTGGGATAAAGGGTAGCCATAGATAAGATCTCCACCCTGCTCGGAAAATCCATTAAAAAAATTGGTTAATTAATTCAGCAAAAATAAAAGCATACGAAAGACAAACGTTGAAATTTGAATTTTATACACTGATTTGTTCACTGAATTACCCACCATGAGTGTTAAAGAGTAAGAACAGCAATGCGAAGAACCAGATTGGAGGGCTATTTAGAAAGGAAAACAAAAAAGAATTTAACCTATGTTAGTATATATTAAAGTAAAGAGGAATAATTAAGAGTAATTTATTAGTAGGGACAGAATTTGTACCTGATTCCTACAACCACCTTGAAATCTTCTTCCAAAGAACGATTTATATATTTTTGGAAATTAAATTTGTGGTCGCTATGAGGAGCTAAATGTGCCTGATTTAATGTCATATATATAGTCAATTGGTCAAGTCCATGACAAAGATAAAAAGTATTTTATAGAATTGAGATAAACTCCAAAACAAAACAATGCAAACCATTAACATGGTAATATTGATCACTTTATTTGATATTGTAAGACATGTAACATAATAACACGTATTTATGTCATAAATTAATTTTTTTTCTTATTTATTTATGTGTCATTTGCTATGTAAAACCACATCAAATGTTAACTTAGATTAATGATGAGTAGTCTCACACGACATTGCATACTAGATTAAAATTGAACTTTTATTAACATGGTCGCATTTTGTGGACACAAATCATTTTACTTACAGTAAACAATATTATTAAAAAGGTTTAAAATTAAAATAAAGATATTAGAAGAAAAACTAACAATAATAATAAACTAACAGAAGAAAAAGAAAAATCAGACTAACCATGATGAACCCATGTCGTAAGGTCAAGTAGTCCACCTTAGGAACAGACCTAACAAACTGTCTGAAGAAACAAACCTAATAAAATAAGAAAGCAATTATTAATGACAAAAATAAAAAATCATACCAAATTTTACACGGAAAATTTGTACGGTTCGAAATGATTAAACTTCACTGTAATTGCTTTAAATGCAGTCAAATTTATCGGAAAATTCTTCGACACACGGAGCGGTTGATGCGTAGAGATTACTAAATGTGTTTATAAATTTAATTTAATAAATAAATAGTTTAATAATTTTTTTTTATTTTAATAAATATATTATAAGGGTTCAATAAATATATTTAAAAATTAAAAAAAAAACTTTTGATATAACGTCGAACAAAATAGCTCCACAGTAAAGAGTGAACCCAATTTATTATTATGTGTCACTAAAAAACAGAAGCCAAAGTCAAACTTGAACATGGGGCATTTGCAATGGCCGTGTCTACCCAGTACCTAGTTAGTTGTATTTCGTAATCTAAAATGGCTCATTTAGACGGTTACCTTCATATCCTATTTAATCATATATAACCAATACCGCACGCCACTTGTTACAAATAATAAATAACGAAATTGGATTTTCCGACTAAAAAAAAGCAACAAGTCAAGCACGAGTGCAGAAAACATGGTTTTATTATCTATTAATTGCGTGACATTTCTCCTTGCTATAAAATAAATGTTGGCGTTAACTATAATGGTACTTATAAAACTGGGAAATGTCTAACGCAGAAAATAAATGGAACAAACAAAAAAAAGTTTGAAAAATACGACCTTCTTTGATGATTAATGTCACCTCAAATCATTGAAAAGAAACTATGCAAACGCATGATCACGTTGCACATTAATTTAATAAAAATATATTATGCTATAGAGTTTGCCACTGGGCAGTATTTAGAATTTATGTTTATTTTATTCACTTAAGTATGCCTTAAACAATAAAATTAACCTGAATAAGGATAAGAGTATCGGTAACTCCTGATTCTAAGGAACTTTGTAACCATGAAATAGACTTCAGATATAGACTATAAGTTCATAACTCTAATCCATTTTTATTTTGACAATATATCTATTAAATCTTTAAATTATTTAGAAAGATGTGTTATATCATATAAAAAAGATGGATAATCAAACATATTTCTTGAACAATCAAATATAACTATTTCTCGATTCAATAGAAACACGAAGAGATGAATAGTATCCTAAATAACCAGAGATATGTAAAAAATGGGTCTGATTATGATTTTAATTGAAACAAAAAAATCACCAAAATTATAGAGGAAAAGGTCAATTTCTTACTATCCACATGAGGAAATGATTATTTGTCCAAAAGCTCAAGTGCCTTCTCCCAAAAGATGTGTCCCTTGCAAATCTGAATCGTTCCGGATCTGTTTATATTTAATCATAACTATTTTTATAAAAGTACTATAAAAATTGAAAAAAAATATATATGTATCATAAACATGTGTTTTTTTCTCAAACTTTATATATTTATGCTTGTAATGAAACAAATTATACTCATCTTGAAAAATAATGTTGGCTTATATGTCACATAATAATCCAATTAGTTTCATTTTTGGAAGAGAAAATATTGTACAAACGTTGGGCTAACCGTGTGAGAATTGATATTCAGCTGTACTAGTTTCCTTCTCCCATGTCTTCCAACTTCTCATCTGTGACCAAAACAAGTGTCTTTAGTCGTAGAGAGAGAGAGTCTTTAGTGAGAGAGAAAGTCTTTAGTGAGAGAGAGAAAGTCTTTAGTGAGAGAGAGAGAGAGACCTTAGCTCTGCCCAAGGCCAGAGTAAGAATACAGTACAAGACGTGAAAGACAGCCAATACGAAGATAAAGATATGGAGTTGATGTATTCCTTCCTGTGATATAAACGACACTTTACCCTGCACACATTTTATATTATCCCAAGTTCAGCTAAATTCTATAAAGCAGACTTAAAAATACAGACAAGCCTCAAATAGGAAGTTTCTTCTTGGTCACGACAAGTCCAAAAGAAGAAATTGAAATGTTCATTCTACATTTTAAATTCAAAATAAGTGTTCTCCCTCATTTTCCTAATTTCGTACCATTATTAAAAATTTCTATACATTAGCCGAGTATTGTTCATGTGTGTACGTACCTTTGCCGCGCATTTGTCTGTGCCGCCTCCTGCCGCCAGGACACGGCGGAAACTTCCTCTTATACCTGATAGAGCTAGTAACTTCCGGCCGTTTATCTCGTAATCTTCGGATGATGCATTTTCCTCGTTAACCAAGTATTCTTCTTCTTGCTTACTACACGGATGCCAAGTATCGGCAACACCGGCCGGTATGCATATACTTGTAATTGGCCCTTGTCCTACTGTTAGTAGTAACGATATAAATCCCAATAGCATAAGCTCTGCACTCCCCGAAAAACTAAACGTTATCACAAAATTAATTAACAATATCGAAAGAACAACACTCTTGCTCAAGAAAATAAATATTTTACCTGATTTGATCTTTTCTAAAGATTCATAAAGAGCTCGTTTATGTTTCTTCTTTAACCACTGCAAATTAAAGATAAAACAATATAAATAAATAAAAAGTGGAATTTCATATCATTATTTAATCTAATTGATTATTTTCTCTTTCTATAAATTAAAAATTGCAATTTTTTTAGTATCTAATTTTCTCCTATACCTTGCCTATCATATGGAGTATGTATTCGATAATTATGGAAACTACGACTAAAGCGAAGCAGACAACAGCAACAGCCCATGTTGGCGTCTGCTCCAGCGTTCTTCCAGAACTGCTCCCTCCTGCCATAATTTCCCCTGCTCCCTTTTTCTTCCTCCAAAATTTTCCCGGAAAAATTCCCCAAGCTAGAAAAAAAAATCTCCTCAGCAACCAAAAATACCCAAGTAGCTCCCTAAATTGCTCAACCACTTCTCACAAATTTGATCGCTACAAAATTTCCAATCAACTGTTCAACACAGAGAGAGAAAATATAGAGAGGGGAAGAGAATGGTAGGGGAGAAGGGGGAGGGGAAGAGGTATAAGAAGAGAAAACAGAGGAGGGGAGAGGGAGAGAGAGAGAGAGAGAGAGAGGAGGCTAAAATGGGAAAATGAAAAATTAAGAATGACGGTGACTGACTTTTAGAACGCGTTGGAGAAAGGAGTAGCCTGAAAAATAAAAAAAGCACAATTTTTTTTTTGGTTTAAAGAATATAAAAGTGAATGCTGGTTTGGGGGAGAGAGGAACTACTTGACTTAATCTTTCTACCCCTCTTTTGACCAAAAATGTGTATCACAGGTGTGGGGTTATGTCATCGCTTGATTTGGTTCATTGTTAAATCAGGACAGTTCATTAAAGTCAAAGTCAACTCATTTTCCTTCATTTGATCATTTCATTCATAATAGTTTATTATCATCCTCTTTAACATAATCATCATTTGCCAAATCAAAATCATAACGGAAGGGTTTAATTTGTTAGGAGACGATATTCTGCTTAATTATTCAACCCGTGAGATCAGTGTAATCTAGAAATGATGTTAATTATCATAAAGTGTTTAGGACGATCTTTTGGTCATTTTGAACACTACACGATGATTACAAGATAATCTTCTAATCATCTTGTACACTACACGATGACTACAAGATAATCTTGTAATCATCTTGTACACTACACGATGATTACAAGATAATCTTCTAATCATCTTGTACACTACACGATGACTACAAGATAATCTTGTACTCATCTTGTACACTACATGATGATTACAATATCATATTGTACAACATCAAAATGATCATATAATCATCTTGAACACTATATGATGATTACAAAATGTTTTAAACACTTCACATCTTTGATCTTAAACCTGTGGATTTATACTATCCTGAATTTCTATAGGATATGACATCATACGTGGAGCTAAGAAACATCCACGACATGAACAAACTTGTCAAAGCACGGGTAAATGCAACCTGCAATACCTGATGCATCAAGAAGATTAAGAATAAGCTGTCAGTGAGTTAACTATCCCTTTTTAGAGAGACATATTTTGGGCATCTACTGGATTTCCCAACATAGAAATTTTATGCCACCGTTTTCCATCAAGTGCTCTCAAGGGAGGCCAAACCTCTGGACGACACTCCTGCCGAGGATGAGATTTGGTTTCTTATAATTGAGAAACCACTATACTTTTCAAAGAAAGAGTTCTCACTAGTAAACAGACTGAGGTTCTGTGTAGCTCATGAATCGTATTTGTCACGTGTCCCCAACTGACTATGTGACGAATACTTCGACAAATTAGAAAGAATAACCCAGGGTTATTTGGAGGAAATTTTTTTGAATATGGAATCTAAAGTAGATTTGGATGTTATGAAGATGGCTCTGATTTATTTACTGGAGTATTTTATTTTTGGGGAAAGAGAGTCAAACCTTAATTGAAAAAAATAGATGGTTTTGGTTCACGACCTCACTGCATTTAACCAATATCCTTGGGGGGAGGTCTCTTTCTAAAAAACAATTAAATCTTTAAAGGTGTAAAGAAAACTAAGAATGTTTTTTGTGATGGTGAGGAGAAGGAGCAAACAACGAAAAAAAAGAAGGGATCAAAGAAATTCACGCTTCATGAATACTTAATTCTTAGATGTCCTTATGCCTTCCAGGTAAGTTTTATTGAGTTTATGTAGTATTTACAACCTGAAGTTTTGGTTTATGTGCTTAAAAACTCTCTTTTGTTATAGGCATGGATATTTAAAACTATTCCTTTGATTGGTAGCTTCTACTGTACCAAAGTTGCGACCAAAGTATTAAGGATTCTGAATTGGTCACCAACAACAACGGTACCAGTTGAGAAACTCCAGAAAGACATATTTTTCAAACAAGAACGTAAGTTGTGAATTATGTACTTCATGAGGGCTACAAGACCATATTGAAGCCATCTTATATATTGATATATATTACTTGTATTTTCAGTTGATAGTTCATTCATCCTTGATTCTCACTGATGAGAAGGAGGAAACAAGCTACTGGAAATCAGTAACCAGAGAACAACATCTGGAGGAGAAGATATTTTTAAACTTCATGGTGTATTTTTTTTTAGTGTACAAGATGACCTTGAAAATATCTTGTACCCATCTTGTAGGCTACAAGATGATTACAGAGACATCTTATAATAAGTAATATTATAGACCAAAATAAATTTAATTATAAAACAAGGCAGTAACAATGGTTAAAGTTCAACTGGTTCAAGACTTACATGAAAATAATAATTCTAATTAAAATGGTTTAAAATGACACTAGTAAAGTATGAAGTTAAGTTAATATTAATGAGATATTCAGTGGTGATGAGGGCTCGTATCGTCAAATCCCCTATCAATTACTTTCTCTAATTAACTATGTTCTATTTGCTACATCATCCCGATAGCATTAACCTTAGCTCAAAACCACAATAGACTATCATCCTTGCAGTTATAAACTCCAACCTTAATTAACTTATGTCTAAGCTTAATTTTATAGTAGGGTCTAATTCTTTAAGTAAAAGCCAATGAGTTTACAAGGTGAGCACATCTGTCTACACTACTCACAAAGTATCTAGATCTATACGATTCCAATACTCATGTATCATTCAATTCTTTATCTTTTTAGACTTTAATTTAACTTGTGCGTCAGTAACGATGGCCAATCAATATTGAAAACTATCGTTAAGAACACTTGAATAAAATGCTAAAAGGAAATAAGCAACTAAAACTTCATGAATCAGAAAAGGCAATATCCAGGTTCTTTATCATACTAGCTTTTAAAGTTAAGCTCATATTGAGCTTAAGAACATAATCGAAATAACTAATTTCCATATTTTCTAGCAGAGAAAACACTAAGACGAAGATAATACAGAGAACAATAAGCTAAAACAAGTAAAAAGAGAAGGAAAAGAATAAATGAATTTTCCTCCATCATGTCTTCTTCCTTGCTCTCTCTCTTTTCCTTTTCTATCTTCTTCCTCAACTTTCCTTCTGCGGAGTATCTGCTTTGTACACCCTAGTGTCAGCTCGTCTCTTTATAAAGGTGTACTTCTTATAAATAAGGGCCTCAGGATTAGGGTTCCTCCTTTACACAAGAACACGTGTTGAGCTTCAATTAGAGGGGACCACTGGCGTAGGTGCTAATGCCATATGGAATAACAGTTTCTGAGCACACGTGATTCTGCTTCACTTTTCAAGGCCAGCTGGACTACACAACAAACCTCTTGCTGAGCTTGCGTCAACACTGCTGTAGCTATAACAAAAAGAGGATCTTCTGTAGCATTTCGTCATCTACTAAGCTTGCAAGAAGTCCTGCACAGAAACACACTAACGTATAAAATTGCTAAAAAACACTCAAAATACTAGCATGACAACTAAACTAAGCGTTGATTCTGCAAAAATAAAACCAAAATATATTTCAGCCGCAAATATTTTTAGAGGGGAATTCAAATTTTTGTGAAATTTCTATATTTGGTTAATTTTTTAGAGCAGATATTGGAGGGAATATTTGAATGAGCGGGCATCTTTTATGCTACAGCATTACTTTTTAGGCACCGTGGTAGTCAATAATCCACTAAGCTTTACTCCTATTACCAGCTGGCCTTACAATGGGCCTCGCGTATAATTTCCTTCTTACAACCAATTCATACAAATTCCTTTCTGATTGAGGTAATGCAATCAAATAAGATATTTTACTTAAAAGAGGAATATTCTACACTTATGATAAGGATAACAATTTAAAGAAAGAGATATCTACCTAAAATGAAACATTCTAATCTATTTTGAGAAATACTAGCCTAATTAAAAATGAGAGCAAACTAAAAACAAAACAAAATTAACGAATAATGGAATGAAATACTCCCTAGGCTGCCTCCCAATAGCGCTTAGTTTAAAGTCTTCAACCTGACTTTGGCCTATTCTTCAAGGATCATCAAGCTAGACTGAGGTCTTCATTCGATCAACCTCACTGCCCCAATAGTGCTTAACTCTTTGCTCATTTACGTTAAATTATTTCGCAATTTTCCCATCTAAGAAGTCCAGAACCCATGAGGATAAACCTTGATTAGCTTGAAAGGCCCAAACCATCTTGACTTCAACTTTACCTGAAACAACCTCAATGTTGTTTCATCTAACTCATTTGACTGTAAGGCCTTTCTTTCTCTTACTGCTTGTAAATACACATTAAGCTTTTTGACAGCTCAAAAGGCCTTATGTTGCAGCTACAAGGGTAAACGACATGCCTTGCCAAAGACCAACCTATAGGGAGACATTCCCAAATGGGTCTTATAGGCAGTTCAATATACTCGCAATGCATCATCTAACCTTATGGACCAATCTTTCCTACTTGGATTAACCACTTTCTCCATGATTCTTTTCATCTCTCTGTTTGACAACTCCACCTGCCCACTTGTCTGTGGGTGATATGCTATAACAGTCGTATGCATCATCCCATACTTAGATAGAAGTCCTTCAAATAGCTTATTATAAAAGTTTGTACCCTCATTACTGATGATTGCTCGAGGGGTCCTAAATCGAGTGAAAATATTCTTTTGAATGAACTTGATCACTACTTTGGCATCATTAGTTGATAAGGCTGCAGCTTCAACCCGTTTCGAAACATAATCTACTGCCACAAGCATGTACAAGTTTCCAAATGAAGGGGAAAGGGTCCCATGAAATCAATATCCTAGACATCAAAAAGATCAACCTCTAGGATGTGTTGAGAGGCATCTCCTATCTTTAAGATATATTTCCTTTTTTTGACACCTATCACAGTTTTTAGCCAACTCACGAGCATCTTTAAAAAGTGGGCCAAAAGTACCTTGATTGAAGCACCTTATTAGCTATTCTTTGCCCTCTAAAATGCCCTTTATAGGGTGAAGAGCGGCATTGCTGCAATATACTTTAAACCTATTCCTTCGGGACACACCTCTAAATATCTAATCAGGGCCTTACTTGTAAAGGTAAGGATCATCCCAATATTAAGCTTTTAGCTACTGGAAAAATTTTCTCAATCCTTGTGAATCAAGTTCAAGGCGAAGAACTCCACTGGCTAAATAATTGGCTATGTCAGCATACCAAGGATATTTTGTTGTTGAAATTCTAAGTAACTGCTCGTCTAGGAAGGTTTCTGCTATAGTTGAGTTTGCTAGAGCTTTGTCCCCTATTTCCAGCCTCGACAAATGATCTGCCACCTAGTTCTCTATGTCCTTGATCTCTAGGTCAAACTCTTAAAGCACAAGATCCACCTGATAAGCTGAGTCTTTGCATCATTTTTAGAGATACAATATTTTATGGCACAATGGTTAGTATAAATAGTTACTTTTGTACCAATGAGATATGCTTTAAATTTATCAAAAGAAAAAAACAACAACTAATAGCTCTTTCTCAGTGGTATTGTAATTCAGTTGTGCCTCAGACAGAGTTTTACTAGCATAATAAATAGAGTGAAAGACCTTACATTTTCTCTGTCCCAACACTACTCCTACAACACACTACAAGAATTAAGTGTTATAATTACTCAAGGACGGCATTTTATACCAAAACACAATGAGAGTGTATATTTTTATGCGAGGGCGAAAAGGCCGCGGGAACAAAAATCTCAAACCTAAAAGACATTGAACAAAAAATCACCCTCTCACAGCGCCTCTCTCTTTAACCCTCGCTCTCCCCACGCGAAGCTCACAGGGAGCTCTCTATGACGAAGCTCGCAAAGCTTTTTCTTCGTGAGGCGAAGCTTTCTCTCAGCTCTTTCATTCTTGAGTGCATCTCTTGCAACACTCTCTTTCAGCTCTCTATCATAGATTCTCTTTCATGGCTATTTCTCTACACTCTCTCTCGTAGCTACCTCTCTCAGCTCTGGATGGTACATAATCTATCTCTGTAAGTCTTTACTACCTCTATATCATCTATTTCTCTTAGCTCACTCTCTCGCTCTCTCTATACATGCAACTCAGGCATGTGTAAGCCATCCCTAAGCTCATCGTTCTTGGTCATGAGGTGAACCCCTTTTAATTGGAGCTCTCCTAGTCGTCTGTCAAACCTAGGGCTAGATGGTATTTCACGGTGAGATCATTTTTTTTCTTATTCTTCTTTCCAATCTTTTCTTGTTTATAAAGTTTAACAATGTTGTTGAAAACATATGCAAATATGCTTTATGGTAATGTTCCAACCTCAACATTGTGAATAAATTAGTTTCGATCTTAATGATTCTCTGGAGATTGATCTGAATTAGTAATTTAATGCACTCTACCTTTTCCTCTACTCTATGTCCTACTTCTTTGCTAAACTTGAAATCACGAAGCTGGTCTCTAGGCTACTTTACTTTGGATATATGCTTATTGCTTCATATGCATTCTTTGGCTGACTGGAACCATTAGAATTTATGCATGCTTTTTGTTCACGAGGCTCATTTACTCGTCCGTGAAGATTGATTAGTAACTTTCCTTTTACCATTTTTGGAAATGCAAACGATTGTATTAATGTAAGATTTTAGACATTGTAAATACTGTTATATGCCTTCAGACATAGCTTGTTGTACTCAAAATTTGAACAATGTCAATGTCATGATTCTGTTATAGACTTGTAATAACAGAATTTGTAAAACCATTGAATAGGTTCTAGTTTTACATTGTGACTAACAAAAAAATCTCTTGTGGATCATTTAGAAATTTGTGTAAAATATATGTGGATTGTAGAAAATAATTTCAATTGTCTAGATTATAAAAACATGACATCGTCATGTTGCAGGACTCCAAATCCTCATATTTTTTAAGTCTTTCTTTTTCAATGAAATTTGTGCTTTACACACATTGAGGAAGAAACAAAATAGTGCTCCTTTATCCCATCATCAGTCAATACTAGTTTTGTAAACACAAACCAAATTAGTTAGATATAACGGTGAACCGTCTTGTGTATGTAATTAAGTTGATTTTTATTGTAGGAAGATGTGCAACTGATGGTGGATATAGGCTTTGATGCTTATAGATTTTCCATCTCTTGGTCAAGATTCATTCCGAGTATAATCTTCAAACATTTAAATGAATAACATTCATTTTTACATAAAAGAAGTTATGTTTTTCCCTCTTTCTTTTCTCGGATTAGAAACTTTTATCACATTGTGTCTTGTTTTACTTTTTCAGATGGAAGGGACCCGTTAATCCAAAGGGTTTACAATATTACAACAATCTCATCAACCAACTTATCAGCCACGGTATTGAATGTTTCATAATATATGCATTCATTTGTAGAAATCAAACTATTTTTTACTTATTGATGTATTGAACAAGAATTCAACCACACATTTCTTTAGTCTCTAGCTCAGATGAATAAGAAAGATTCATGGTTGTTCTGGTGGACCTTGTACCTTACGATAATCAACTATTATAAGATTATAGCTTGTTCGAGCCCATGGAATACTATAGCGCTATAGAGTAGTCCATCTGAATTGAAACCAATAAACATAAATAATCTCTTAATCATATTGGTTACGGCAGCTGTGGCATTTTGAAGGTGAAGAGTATATTAAAAAATGTGAAGAATACAATATTAAGATTGGGTTCTACTGTACTGGTACTTCAATTACCAGCCTGCTTCGAGTTGTATTGTGTTGATTACTGATAGAAAAAGTTGTGTTGTGTTGATTCAATTTCATTAGGGTTTTGGATTCGTACCTTAATTTATGATGCTAAAGGACTATTGTATGTGGTTATTCTATTTGTGCACTAAATTATGTTTTATCCTTTAAGTTGGATTAATTTCTCTAGGATAAATCTACAACTGGTAAGCAAGGATTAGGCATTAAGAGCTTGGTCTGTTCGGGGATATATACCTACTTCTTCTCTTTAGATGTTGATGTTTTATATAATATATTCATACATTTCTAGTTTTTTTAGTTCATATGAGGAGTTCCTTTTGTTTTCCATTTTGCAGCTTCTTGCAGGACTAAACAAACCAACTTTATGTTCTATTTGTATTCAAAGTTGCCTTTGCTTCTTTTTTCTTGTTTGCTTCCCTTTGTTGTGTTGTTGTTAGGTTAGTTTATGCTTGGGAATAAATTGTTTTTATTTGAGATTAGATTATTACTTTTTTTATCAAACATGAATTTCTTCGTTTTCATTGTTATGTTAGGGATTAAGTTGTTTTTAGCAAGAGAGAAAGTAATCCTGGGTTTATTTTTGCTGAGTTAATTAGACCTTATCTATAAATTTAGTTTCTCGTGTTAAAAAAGATGGAAACAATTCTGTTATGGCTGGGAGTTTTTGTTTATTGAATTATTGAACATGTCAAGGATTATTTACCTTTTCTATTGCTATTTTGACTGTTTAAATATTAGAATTTATTAATATCTTATCCTTATAGCAGTCCCAGCTGCAAAACATGTTTTCGAGCTGGTAACTTTGGGCATGCCCTTGAACATAGCAGCTGAGACTGCTACAATGTTTGCTATCTCTCTCTCAACCCCTCCCCCACTATTTAAGTTGATATAACTCTCCTTAATGTTTCCATGTCATATTAGAGTCTTTTAATCATAGAATTGAGAGAAAGTTATGTTTAGTTGTTTTCTAATATATGATGCAAAGTACTACGTAACATTTCTCCTCAAACTGGTACCTCATGAATTAGGTTTGGGGGGATAAGGGACTTGAGGAAATTATTGAAGACAATTCGATCATCAGTGTTGTTGTTGTTGTCTTTTCTAGCAAGCTCATGTATCTTCTTTAACTAATCTTCTTTGGTTATGTCTTATTATTTATTGGTTCTTACAATTTCAAAATTTTCCTTTCTTTTATACATTGCATTGTCGATTTTATGTTGGACTTTTTTCTAATAGTCAAAAGAAAATAAGGTACTATTTTGGAATTTGGAGTATTGCCTTGCACTATGTTTTCTTTCTGTCATCCATTTTATATATGTCTTTTTGGATTTTGTCAAGTTCATATTTTCTTTGACGTGTGGAATTGAAGATGAGCGAATATCAATTTTATTCCCAACATATATCCACATTTATTTTTCAACTTTCAAAGCGTGGTTGATTATTGGTGACTGTAAACTATCATCTTGTTCAAGAAATACTAGATATAGGAAATAATATGCATATTTTGGTTAAGAAAATGAAGGAAATCTGTAAGTTTTCACATTTCCAATCTTCTTATCATTCTTTTGGATTGTCATTGTTATTAGTGTTTTATATGCAATTCTTCATTGAAATGGAGCTCCAAAGTTTGAATGTCGTGAAGCCATAACCATGAAATGATCACGTGCATTTGTATCCATTCTTTTCTTGTTTTATCTAGCTTTTCTATTAGTAATACATTTTCCTTCTCCTATTTATATTTGGAGGCATGGGTAAGGGAGATGAAATAAAACATGTTCGGGCCTCAGTACTTCTCTCTTTCACTATATGCATTCTCCTTTTTCATTCAATTTACATTTGAAAGTTCCACTACTAATACTCTTTTCAGGGGTTCTTTATGTTCTTTATTTTTCTAATCTCTAAAGGATTTCACAGGTTAAGGCCAATTCTTCCAACAAGGGCACATCAAGCTGTAGACTTTAAAGTAATCTTATTGATGCGGGTATTATCTCAACCATGTTAGTCTAACAGAGAGAAATTAGTGTTATTGTTTTACATGATTGAGATTGTTACATATATGGTACAACTTCACGTCTGCACGATTTCATCTTGTGGATAAGTAAATTATAACTACTATAAACTTTTTATTGTATCTTTGTTATGACTTATACTTACCTTTGTTAGGACTATATTTTTTGACCAGGTAACTTTGGGCAAGATGTAGGCACTAAGTACTTCTAGCTTTGCTGGTGCCATCAATCTACAAAACATGTTACTATATTAGAGTTTTGGTTAGTTGCTCTCATCTTTGTAATACGTTAGTAAAACATGTAAGGTAACTTGCTAAACCAGTTTAACTTACAATTATGTAGGTATAGTGTACTAAATTTTTTTAATTTTCAAATTACCAATTGGTTGTCTTTCCCCTTCTTGATATTTCTTGTTTATGGGTTTTCTAATTTAAAAAAATTATTTTTTCCATTAACTTGTTCTAAATTTTCAAGGCAACTTCTTATTGTTGTTTGTTGTCTAAAATGACAGTTGCAGCAAGAGAAAGTTCTAGAAAGTTCCACCAAGAGAAAGTTCCAACAAGCAAGCCACAAGTTGCTCTTACAGCCAACGACACAACGGTTCTTGAAGCATCACCAAGATAGTTACCTGCGCCACCACCTCCTAACCAAGGAAAACCACCAAGTCGACCTCCTAGGGTACCTCCACCTTCAGTACCTAGAGGACTGCCAACTCATCTCCTCTTATGGCCAATGGCCACAAAACTTAAGCGCTGGGTTGTAGGATTTGTTTAGATGTGAACTTATACTAGATTTTAATTTTTTTTGGATAAATTTCTTTTGCTGGCTCTACATAAAAATCAATATGTAATTATCATTTTGAGAAGTGATTTCTACTAGACAATTAGTACGTAACAATTTTGACTTAATTAAATAAAAAGTGATTTTGTTATTTCATGATATTTTCTGAAAAGTTATTTATTTTTTATATATGTACAATTGTAAATATAAGTAATAATAAAAGTTATAAAAAGTATTTAATAACATTAACAAAATAACAAGTAATGAAAATTGCTATGAAAGACAGAGCATAGCATTTCTAAAATGCCATGAAAGATCGTAAAAAGCTTTTGATAGCATTTAAAAAACGCTATCGTAGGCATTTTAGAGCGTTTAAAAAATGCTATTGTAGGTAGCAGATTTTAATAACGACGGTATATATTGCATTTTCTGAAATGCTATCGATACCCTATGATAGCATTTTTTGGCTGCTATCGTAGTATTTTTTGTTGTAGTGAGATACTCACTAGTATCACACATAAACTCAATGGTAACTCTCAATCATGTACTATAATAATATATGTTGTGACTAATACCTTTTTTAGCTCAAAGAAAGCATTCATACATTCATCAGAAAAATCAAAAGCCCTATTGTTTTCTAACAACATGCACAATGGTTTTGAAAATTTTAAAAGTCTTCAATGAAACTTCTATAGAATCTTGCATATCCTAAAAAAATCCTAATTCCTTTCACTGAGTTAGGGGCAGCGAGATTTTCAATGACCTATAATTTAGCCTTATCTACCCCTATTCCTTTTAATGAGACTATATGACCTAAGACTATTCCTTCTTGGACCATGAAATGACATTTTTTCCAATTTAAAATCAGACTAGTCTGTTCATATCTTTCTAGCACTCTTTTAAAATTAGTTAGGCATTTTAAGTATGACTCACTAAAAAAAGAAAATTCATCCATAAATACCTCCAAAGTTTGTTCCATCATGTCTGTGAAGATTACCATCATGCACCTCAGGAATGTTGTAAGAGCATCACATAACCCAAAATGCATCATTTTCTATAAGGGTATGTGAAAGTAGTTTTTCTTGATCCTCTAGAGCTAAAGCAATTTTATTGTAGCCCGTGTAGCTATCCAGGAAACAATAGTACTCTTTACTAGCCAGTCTATCAAGCATTTGGTCAATGAAAGGTAGGGGTATTGGTCTTTTCTGGTAGCTTTATTCAGCTTTCTATAATCCATACACACTGTCCATCCAGTTATTGTTGTAGTGGGAATCAATTCATTTCTTTCATTTGCTATAACAGTGACTGCACCTTTCTTGGGCGCACACTAAACAAGAGCGACCCATGCACTATTAGAAATGGGATATATTATACCTACATCAAGCCATTTGATGATCTCAACCTCCTTTATTATTGGACTAGCCTACTTTGCTGCTCTATGGAGTTGCTACTTCCCTCTTCCAGCAGTATCTTATGCATATAGATTGAAGGGTTTATCCCTTTGATGTCAACCATCTGCCAACCTATTGCTCTTTTGTACCTCCCCAGAACCTCTAGCAAAACTTCTCATTCTCATTGCTTAGAGAGGTAGAAATGATGATATGTAATGTATAGTTCTCACCTTAATATGCATACTTCAAATGGGCAGGTAGGGGTTTCAATTCAAGCAAAGAGGGAGATTTAAGAGAATGAAGTCGTGGTATGAATGTCCTTTTTTATAAATGTAAGGACTTAATTTACTTATCAAACCTGGAAGTATTCTAGCTTGCACCATCCATGCGACTTCTGCTTCCTCCTCATCACTATTGTGTTCATCCAAAATTATAAAAGTTGACTCTGGCTTGGTTGCATTACTACAGCTTATGCAAAACTTCTCTATCACTATGGAATCCATCACAAACATAGCTGCACGTTCTTATATCTCCTCATCCGGGTATTGTATGACATTGAAGACTTTGAAAGTTATTTCTTGTCATGGACCCTCATTGTGAACTCTCTTTTTTACACATCAATTACTGCCCTTCTTGTAGCTAAGAAGGGTCTTTCAAATATGATGGGCACTTCTCTATCTACCTCATAGTCTAGAATGATGAAATCATCTGAAAATATGAATTTTTCAACTTGCACCAAAACATCTTCTATCGTACCCTCTGAGTCGACATAAGACCTATTAGCTAGCTGTAGAGTGATGGTGAGTCTCCTCGCTTCTCCTATTCTCAACTTTCGGAAGATGGATAAGGGCATGAGGTTAATACCAGCTCTTAAGTCATATAAGGCTCTCCCATAGTGGGTCTTTCCAATGGCATAGGGAATGGTCAAACTGCCTGGATCCTTTAACTTTCAGGGAATCTTATTTTGCAAGATCAGATTGCATTCTTGAGTCAATGCTATTGTTTCAAACTCTCCAAGCCTTCATCTCTTTATATTTCATAAACTTGATATAGATTGGCTTCTGTTGCACCTCTACCAAAGGTATATTTATGTGAAGCTGCTTTAATATGTCAAGGAAATTGGCAAATTGACCATCTAGCTTCTTCTTTTGCAGCTTTTGAGGGAATGTAGGCAAAGGCCTTTCCACATCTTTTATTCTATGTTCTGCAGCCTTGGACGCTATAGTAGGTGATGCTACCACCGATTGCTATGCTATATCTTTGCTCTGACTTACTTCCTTGGTGCTATTTTTTGCCTTAACTTCTTTTCCATCACTAGGTTGGGTTACCATTTTTTGACTCCTCAAATGTATTTGCTTTGTGGTGTTCTTTCCCTTCTCTTCTAGGGTTTTCAATATTACTTGGCAAAGCTCCTCAAGGTCTTGAATTCAATACATTGGCTAACTGTCCAACCTGATTCTCTAAATTTCTTAGAGATATTGCCTGAGTTCATATCATTGCAGATTCATTTTGAATTACTGATTTGTTCTTCACAATATATTCTTTCAAGAGATGTTATAAAGTACCATAGTGCTCAGATGTTACTTGCTTCTGTCGTTGTATTTGTTGGGCAAAACCAATAAGATATGTTGGTTTGTTCTATGTATTTGAGGGGCTTGCACTTTGATTGGTTTAAAAGAAATTTGGGTGCTTCCTCTAGCCAGGGTTGTATGTATTGAGTATGTGTTGTTATTACTATTTCTGTTGAAATTTCCTACATAATTTATAGATGTTGGATTTTTAGGGAAACTCTCAAACAAATGTTCTTTACCACAGTAAACACATGATACTTCTCACTTGATTTACTGATTTCTGCATGCTTTGAGTTTGATTCTGAATTACTGGAGGTGTCATGCTTAGATTTTTTTATCATGTTTGTCATGGATTATACTTGAGTTATTAATGTAGTCACTGCATCTAACTCATGAGCTCCTGCAAGCCTTTTACTTGTTGTAGTTGTTGCTGTATAGCAATTAGCCACTAGTAATTCTTGCTTGCACTCATTTCTAGAATTTTATAAGCCTCATTATAAGACTTAGACAATATGGCTCCACTTGCCGAAGCATCTACCATCAATCTGGTTGAGGGGTTCAATCCATCGTAAAAGGTTTTCATTTGTATGCAATGAGGAATTCCATGATGTGGACACTTCCTTAACATTTATTTAATTCTTTCTCATGCTTCATACGAAGATTCATCCTCTAATTGGTGGAATGAGGTAATCTCATTTCTCAACTTGACATTCTTCGTGGGAAGGAAATAAAAAATTTCTCGGCAAGATCATTCTATGTATTAATTGAGTCTAGAGGTAATGAATTGAGCCATGCTCTAGTTCTATGTCTTAAGGAGTAGGGAACCGGCCTCATCTTTAGAGCATCCTCTGAAGCTGTAAGTGTCTTAAAAATATCACTAACCTCCATGAAAAGTCTCAAATGTAGGCGAGGATCTCCAGTGGGCAGTCCTTTGAATTACCCTACAATTTGTAGCATTTGAGTTCATTGCTTGTGGTTGAAGAATGACATAGTCTCTGATTGCTCTCTCACTATCATCAGCCATGACTATGACATGGTTTCCATTGTTAGCTTGGTTTCCATTGTGATTCGTGCTATTATTCAATGCCACCTCTTCTTCATGTGCATCCATCTCTATTACAATAGTTAGTCATCTTTACTATCTTCTTAACTGTCTTAGTGTTCTGTCTATTTCTGGATCAAAGATGAAGTCAAGTATTTGCTGCCTGAGCATATAATAAATCTCATTTTCTTGAAACAGAGTAGTAACAACAATCATGAAGTCACAAATTAAATTCAAATTGATCTAAATAAAGATATTCTATATCTAGTCCTCGATAATGGTGCAAAAAACTTATTGTGTGTTGCGTATACGCAAGTGCACGTACTGTTAATAAGTAGTAAAGTGATAAGTGAGTGTCGAACTCTATAAAGACTAGTGCGAAATAAGCAATATTATAGACCAAAACAAATTTAACTAGAAAACAGGGCAGTCGCAATGGTTAAAGTTCAACTGGTTCAAGACTTAAATGAAAATAATAATATTGAGTAAAATGGTTTAAAATGACACTAGTAAAGCATGAAGTTAAGTTAATATTAATGAGATATTCAGTGGTGATGAGGGCTAGTATGGTCAAATCCCCTATCAATTACTTTCTCTAATTAACTCTGTTCTAGTTGCTATAGCATCCCAATAGCATTAACTTTAGCTAAAAAGGATAATGGACTGTCATCCTTACAGTTATCAACTCCAACCTTAATTAACTTATGTCTAAGCTTAATTTCATTTTAGATTCTCATTCTTTAAGTTCCAGCCAATGGGTTTACAAGGAGAGCACATATGGTTGTACTACTCACAAAGAATCTAGATCTATATGATTCCAATACCCATGTATCATTCAAATCATTTTCATTGAATTAAATATTTTCTGACTTTAATTTAACTTTTGCTTCAGTAAAGATGACCAATCAATAATGAAACTATCATTAAGCATACTTGAATGAAATGTTAAAAGGAGATAAACAACTAAAACTTCATTAATCTGAAAAGGCAATATCCTGGTTCATTACCATACTAGGTTTGAAAGTTTAGCTCATACTGAACTTAAGAACATAATCAAAATAACTCATTTCCATATTTTCAAGAAGATAAAACACTAAGATGAAGATAATACAGAGAACAATAAGCTAAAACAAGTAGAAAGAGGAGGAGAAGAATAAATGAATATTCTCTAGCTTGTCTTCTTCCTTGCACTCTCTCTTTTCCTTTATGTCTTCTTCCTAATCTTTCCTTCTGCGGAGTGTCTTCTTCATACACCACAGTGTCGAGTCAATTCTTCATAAAGCTGTACTTCCTATAAATAACGACCTCAGGATTAGGGTTTCTCCTTTGCATAAGGACGCGTGTCTAGCTTCAATTCACCGGGGACCACTGGCGCATGCGTTAATGCCATATGAAATAATAGTTTGTTACGCTTTTCAGGGACAACTGGACTACACGACAAGTCTCTTGTTAAGCTTGCATCAACACTACTGTAGCGATAACAGAAATAAGATCTACTATAACATTCCTTCATCTCCTAAGCTCAAGGAGTCCTGCACAGAAGCAACACTATTTCATAAAATTGCTAAAAAACACTTAAAATACTAGCATGGCAGCTAAACTAAGTATAAGACTAAATATGAAAGAAATAACTAAGATTAAAGCAATAAAATACTAATCCCCTGAAGATAAGTAATGATTAAGACTTCAAAATACTAAGATAACTCTAAAATCTTAAGGTTATCAGGTCAACATACATAAAAGTTCACGAGCTCAAAAGGTGTCTTGGCTCTTTGACCCTTAGTCGAGAATGGTCTGTTGGTCATCTTACATTCCAAACATGATTCACAAACTGGTAGAGTGTCAACTCTTAACTCTCTTAAAGGCCCATCCCTTAGAAGTCTTTCAATCATATTTAGGTTAATATGATCAATTCTAACATGCTATAGATATGTGTCATCATCATGAGAAATCTTTTACTTTTTAGTTATTAGTTTGACATTCTTGAACATTTTAGTATTCATCTGTGTATTAGATATTTGTCTTTCATAATAAATACCATTATCTTGATTCACTAAACAAATATTTGAAGCATTTCTAGGAGTAGCGACCTCTTTATTATCAAAATAAACTTTAAATTATTGTTCAGTTAGTGTAGAAATAGAAATAAATTTTTTTTTCATTTAAGGAATAATATAAGTATTGTTCAAAATAAAATAATTATTATTCTTATATTGTATTATTCCCACTATTAATACTGAAACCATATCACCATTGCCACTGGAATCATAAAATCCCCGTCGCCAAGCACTCATAGAGAACTAAACATCTCCAATAAAGAAGAAACATGATCAGACACTCCTAAATCAACTATCAAGGGCTGAATCCATCTTGGTGTTCATAACATACATAACAATCTCATGACGAGACTGTTTAGATGGTTGACTAAACATTTACTAGAGTGACTCAATTATCTCATAAGTAGTCTCTCATTTCTCGTGTTTACTTCTAAGCACATTGGCCATTCCTACTAGCAAGTAGCAACGGAGTTGTCATTGGCTTAAATTGAATAGAAGTATTCTTTTGATTAGTTTGAGATGCATTGGAGACAAGCTCAAAAGAACATTCCTTTGTCAGGATGAACATGTAACTTTCATTCACAAACACAATGTTCATGTTGCGTTTTCATTTGACAAACTTTTTGCCGGTCAATTTTAAATCACGATGATAATTCATCGTTGAAATCAATAAATAAATAATTCATTCAAATTGCAAACATAAATATTACAAGAATTTAGGCATAGTAAATATGATGCACAATGTAGATGAAAAATACATAAAACACGTTTACTTTTAAAGCCAATAATTATTCATTCTCCATAAATCACATGCCGCTGTAGGGTAGTCCAATGTTATTTTCTAATTAAACTGAGAAATTCATCAATAAACGCTATCCAAAATATCTCATGTTTTCAATATTTATTACTTATCGTTATTTTTGGTCAATATATAATTAACAAGCATAATTATATCTTTATTAGTGCAACACATCGTTTCAGATCTAAAAGACTTAACTCTAAATTATCGTGGTAATAGAAATGGAATTGGTCAGGTCCCTCCGATATTTAAATGACAACATTAATCAAAATTACAATGTTATCTTCTTGTAGCTTCCTTGTGATTGGCTCAATATGGATTGAGCTTGAGATGTCGCAAGATAGTGAAATTGGATCATATCGGGCTAAGAATCAGTTTGGCTTGTTATGGTCAGTGGCCTAGCCACGGACTGTGCGGGGAGCAAGACGCGAGGACAACCCCATCCCCCGCATGCTACAACCTTGAGGTGCTAGCGCGTGAAGCTTGCATAGTGTTGGGCGCTGATGCGTCCAGCCCCTGAAGGGTGTGGCACGCCTGCTTATCCACTGCCATCCCTCAGGGTGTGGTTCTCATCGTTGTGGAGCACGGATGCTGAATCTGAATCCACCAATTTAATATTGAATCCCAAATATTTTTAGATGTAAATCTAATACCAGTAATTTAGGGTTTAAAATTACAAGAAATTCATGGAACCATATAATTATTCACCAAAATCATTATCCATACAATGATCACATGAATTATAAGCTGCCATTATAACATACATCTCATGCATCATCCCTACCCATCATACATTCATAAAGGTAATTTTTTTATTTGTAATTAATCTAATCATCATATTAAGTAAATATATATAATAGTCCACTCTGATAACAATTCTTGGTTTCACAAACCAATACTCGGGGCCACAGTGAAAGTGTCTCGCTTGAGATGATCAAATCATTAGCAATAAAAACTTTTCCCGAAGGACGTATTTGCAGGTTCAATTTATTTCTCTAATCTTTGATATAAATCATTTATCTTAAAAGAAGTAGATAAAAATTGGATCTCTTGAATTTCTAAAAAGTCAAAAGATTAATGAGATAATATTTATCTGATAAGTGATCATCTCTCTTTAAGTGAAATGGGAGGTCAGATTAGGCCACATAGGACTTCATTGTAGTGTGATCTCCTTCTCTTAGAGGACAAGACTAGTTATGATTCCACATTTGAAGTAGTTAGATTTTTTTTTTATGAAAATTATTTCTAGTTTGAATTATGAGATAACTCTTATCTGATAAGTGACAAGATAATCTTCACTTTGAACTATTATATAACATTTATCAAATAACCCTTATCTGATCATTTTTATCCAATAACTCTTATCTGGCGTAATCTCCTTCTACAAAAGGATCAAATTCCACAAGTAATAATTCTATGCGGAAGGCCTAGACGGCGGTCCCACCACATTCTCTAATTCAATTTTACCCCCCCCCCCCCCNCCCCCCCCCCCCCCAACACATATATTGTGAATGAATTGATTTGGTTCTTACCATGTGATAAAAGAAAGCGAGGACTGTTTGGTCAATTAATAGTTTTTCCTTTCTTACCTCAGTTCTATATACTAGATCTGAAAATTGTGTGTTGCACGTGAAAATAAAATAACGTTCTTCTCAATCTCTAACTTTACATCTCTTGAGTAAGTATGTAAAATATGTCTCTTAAGTATGAAAAATGGTTATTAAATTGTATATTCATAGTAGCATAAACACAAAATCCTCTACTAAATTGGTATTTGGTTAATTAAATGTTATTTGTTATTGTAGAAAAAAAATATATAGCTCAATATATGTAATGTCTTTGAATAAGTATCTCAAATGTGTACAAATGATTAAGCTTAAAACTGGCAAAAAGATCTCTTTAACCACTTCTTCTTTAACCCGAAGTTATAGAAGAAGTGTGCAATGTTGTGTTGTATGGTAAAACTATAAATGATATTTGTATACCAAAATTTGAAACTATCTTTATAGTCTCAACTCTAGAGTATGTATTTAAGTAAAGACTCTCAAAATTGTATTGTTATAGTGTAAAACCAAATTCTTCTACTAAGTTGATATTTGTTTAATGAAATGTTTTGGTGAGGGTACAAGACGAATATATTGCTTAGTAAATATAAATGTCATTTAATAAATATCTCAAATGTAAACGAATGATCGAGCTTAAAACTAGTAAAAAACCTAGAGGATATTGAATGTTAACCCCATAAATACACAATGAAAATAGAGAAGTTGCTTAGTACGACGTTGATAAGTACTAATTTTGTGGTCTATAGATGGTAAGTAGTCATGAAGATGTAAAATTTCTCTCTTCTCAATGCCTCTTCGCTGATGATTCTCCTAAAAAAGATAATAGTAGAATTATTCTTAACACATGAAAACTAATAATAAAAAAGCCATAAAAATCGACACAAAAAAAATATGAAAATCAAGATGACATATACAAAATAGTGAGCACTTGAAAATTAATAATCTCAACACATGATACTTAAAAATATAGTTATTCTAACCACAGAAAATTAGAAAATTCTCAAAAGCATACATTCAAAATTTACAAATAAAAAAACCATAAAAAATCCAAACTAATTATTCAAACCACAAGGAACTAACTATTTACGATGAAAAGAATTTCATCTCTAGATTTTTTTCAAGAACATGAAAGAAGTTGGGAATGGATCAAGACAAGATAACAAGAAGATATCAAATGAAAAATGCTCACAGGTTATGAATGCAAAAAGCCTAGACTCATCAATGTCAACTGTCCAAACTTGAACAATGCCGCAAAAAGGATCAAAAGTGATCAAAGGATAAAAAACTTATACTAATGTGAAAATTCTGAGAAAAATTAGGTGTTTCACGAATAATTAGGAAGTCAGTGACCACCATCCAAAAAGTCAAAAATCTAAACACACATCCACTTATAAAATGTATCGGTTCCTTAATGACATACGAGATGAGTTTTAAGGAAAATGACGAATAAGAGGTATCTAAAAGGAAAAGAATTGCTTTCAAATTAACTCTTGAACAATCAATAGTGAGAATGATTAGTATGATGAAAAATATGACACAACCATACTTATTAGATGATTCAAGAAGTTCCTTAATAAGAGAAAAAATTCCCCAAAACAAGATGATATAAGAAGATATAACGAGACACAATCACATATTATGAGTTCGAGAAAAGCTAGAATACATCAAGACTAACTATCAATCTTGAATAGTGCCTCAAAAAGTTATCCAAAGACGAGCATTCAATGCAACTTCGGATGAGACAGCTGAGAGCGGCTTTGAGGTTGAAGAAGTAGAAAACATGTGCTTCATGGTAATAAAAGATGACGTAAGATATTCCAACATAACTCTAAATGGTTACAATGATTTGAAAATGATTTCGAAGAATTTTATAGTGTCTTTGAAAAATTCGCTTGAAAAGAAACTTCACTTGAAAAAACAAATCATGAAAAGTGGTCTTTCGTATCTACAAGAACAAAATGAATCTTTGAAAAATGAAAATTTAAAAATCAAAGCAACTTTACATGTTTTACATATACAAAAGAAAAAAAGAAAGTCAAGAAATTGAATACAACTCTTTTTAAGTTTACTAATGGCAAAAACTGTTAAGATTGTGTCATAAATGCATGAGAATTCTTTGATTATCTTGACATTATTTTTTAATTATAATATATGAACATTATTAAGTTACATCAAATACATTCTTGTAAAAGTTCTACCAATATAATAGTTCTTGGTTTATGAATCCTATAGAGTTTAGGTCATGGGAATAAAGTATCTAACCATGAGTTCTTTATGACTTGAAACAATTATCATACATAGCCTAGTGAAGTTGGACACTTGAATACGATATATTATAGTATATTAACTCTATTATGTAGAGTGACTTACCTTAACCACTAGGTAGAGTACCTGCTTAATGTGCTAGTGCATTTGAAATGTATTGAATGGACTAATGAACTTAATTTTCAATAAAAGAACTATCTGAAGAATAATATAAGTCATTGCTATTATATTATGAGTGCTCTTAATCTTAGAGAGTTATGAACTCATATTTAATGGTTCAGGTATTTTGATCTACTATGATTAAGATTCTTTGAGTCAATATATATGTTGGTTGGATGAATGAGTTGTTAGATAGTAATGATGCATAGATTTTTAATAGGGTTCACACATCAATGCTATGATTTCTATGTTCTTCTAACATAGATTAGATTGTTTGATTACAATATTTTAATATCGGGACAGTTTTCCGTTGTGCCAAGCTCTTCAACCCTAACCAACCCTCCATTGCCGACCCCTCTCTCTTTCTTAATCTCCTCCCTTATTTCTTGCCCTCCCTATATTATCTTTTTTTTCATCCTCCAATGTGGATTCTAGGAGGAACTTCAAGGGTTTCCAAAGAAAAAGAGTTAGATCTCTACAAGAAGAAGAGGAAGAAAGGTGTAAAGGTTTTCTTTTTCTAGATGAAGAATGTAGTAGGAGATATGATGATTTAATTGCTCCCAAGTCTATTGTGGTAGGAAGAGGTATATAATTTGAAGATTTTGAAGGGGTGCAAACTATTGATCTTTGTATAGAATGGTTGGAGAAGTCTAGTGGATTTAAAGCTTAAGATTTATCCTAGATTAGTAGATTATTCTATATCAATTTTCAATTAGAAGAATGTTCATTATTGGGACATGCTCATATGTTCTAGGGACTCATATTAGGTTGGATGTGGAGAAAATTAGTGCAAATTTTATGCTCCCCTTTCATGGGATTAGCATATTATAGCACCTCTCGTTGGGCATCCATTAAGAATTTTTATGATCCCCTAGAGGCACTTAGGCTTATTTGGGGAAGATAAATATTTGTCACGTTTCTAATCATAATTCATGTGGGCATATGCTCTCTTACATGTCCGTTCGTAGAGGAGGATATAGAAATGATGCAAGTTATTTGCAAAGTTTTATTATGAACAATATTCTAAGGGGCGAACATTTGGACTTGTGTTATGTCATGTTGTGATATACAGATGAAGATGTTCAACACTTCACGCAATCACTAACTTACGGTATGTATTCAACGAAAGTTTTTGAGAACTTCGGAGTTGAAAGAAGTGAGGAAGAAATCGAAGACTTGAAAGGGAACAATATCCTTACAAAGTATTCCCTAAAAAGGATGCATATGGCAAGAAATGTTGCTGGTGAATGAGGTCAAAGGTCCACAGACATCAAAATGCACCCCAAGTCAAGACGTGCCTTGGCTCATTGACCTTTTATTTGAGGATGATGTCTTAGCCATATTACCTTCTAAACATGATTCACAGACTGATAGAGTAACCAACTCTTAGTTCTCTTAAATTAAGGACCATTCTTGTCAAGACCTTCAATCTTGTTTAGTTTAATACGACCAAGCCTAAGATGTCACATATATGTGTCATCATCACGAGAAATCTTTTACTTTTAGTAATTAGTTTGACATTTATGAACATTTGAAGATTAAGTAGTGTATCACATATATGTCTTAGAATCTTGTTTACAAGCCATTCTTTATCAGCCTTTCAATCATGTTTAGCATAATATGACCAAGCCTAAGATGCCACAATAATGTGTCATCATCACGAGAAATCTTTTACTTTTTAATAATTAGTTCGACATTTATGAACAGTGCAACATTAAGCAGTGTATTTCATATATGTCTTACATAATAAAAATCACTATCTAAAATAGCAGAAACAATATTTAAACTATTTTCAAAAATAATATCTACTTTATTATAAAAAAAATTTAAATAATTTATTCATTTAGCATAGAGACAAACATTAAATTTCTTCTCGCTTTAAAATTAAAATAAACATTGAAATTAAAAAAAAAATTTACTGTTCCTGAATTGTAGTCTAACTACGCTCATTGATTTTTCTGAGACCATGTCACTTTGCGCACTCGCTGTTTTCCCCATCAGCAAGCCTTATTGGATAAATAAGAATCTCCAACAAATAAGAAATATGGACAACCACTCCTGAATCAACTATCCTTGTTGAGAAATCATTCTTTACTAAACATATTTCTACAACCAATAAATCATATTTATATCGCTTGCCTTTATTTAAGAAGCTTGATTCCATCTTGGTGTTCATAACATCCATAACAGTCTCATGACGAGACTATTCAGATGTGCGACCAAATATTTGTTAGAGTGACTCCATTCTCTCATAAATAGTTTTCAGATTCTCGTGCTTACTCCAAATACTCATCAATGCCTTATCATTGGCTTAAATCTAACATGTGTATGCACATTGAACAGTTTGAGGTGCAATGGAGGCATGCTCTGGGGACATTCCTATTTGAGGATGAACTTGTAGTTTTCACATACAAGCACAAAGTTCATGTTACTTTTCCAATTGACAAAGTTTCCACCAGTTAACTTTTCAGTAGCAAGAATCGTGATGATAGGATTCAACATATTGCTGAATTAAATAAAAATTCATTCAAATTTGCATGCATAAATATCACAAGAATTTAGGCATAGTAAATATGATTAATTTTATTTGCCCATTAAACAAAATTTTGCCAGACAATTTTTAAATTGCAAGAATCACGATGATAGGTACATATCACTGTATAAATGAAAATTCAATCAATTTACATGCATAAATATCACAAGAATTTAAGCTTACTAAATATGATGTATGATGCACATGAAAAATACATAAAGACTTGTTTGCTATTTAAGCCAACTATTATTCAATCTCCACAAACGACATGTCATTATATGGTAGGTTAAGTTGTTTGCTAAATAAATTGAGGAGTTGTCAATCAATAAATGATATCTAAATTATCCCACTTTTTTTATCTTTATTAGTTATCACTATTTCTGTTAAGATATAATTTATAAGTTCATTTATATCTTTATGAGTGTAACCCACCATTACAAATCTCAAAAACTTAACATAAATATGTGTCGTGGTACAAATCAATCTAAAAATACATCTCAAAATCTCATATCTAGGAAGACAATCTTTGTGTTGTATTAAATGAATACCTTCCGTAAGGAGGATGAAAACTAAGCCGTCTCCAGACGTCATATTAATTCTCATGGCGTTAATACTAACAATGAAGGTCAATGGACTAATAATGCCATCTAACCCACTCCTACTCATTATTTTACAAAGTATGTATTTTTAATTATAAAACTCATGCATTAAAAAGTCGAATATAATAAACAACTTTTATATTACTAATCAAAATAATAATTTTTTCTTTTAGTTTCCTCGTAATTTGCTCAATCCGTATTGCGCTCAGGATGTCATCAGACAGTCAAATTGAACTACAGCGCGCTAAGAATCTTCGGGCCCAAAGGCCCATCACTAATTCACATCTGCGTCCTAGCCGCAGACTACGAGAAGCGTTAGGCGCTGCAGACACCACCTAGCCTGTGCATGTGGGCGTAGATGCGTGGTGTGGTGGCGTGTCCACTGACGCATGCCCCTGACATGACGTATTCGTCGTGGCGGAGCATGGATGGTGAGTCCGGGCTTTGAGTTCTTGATTTCGATCGTTACAATGATCTAAAAAAAATTATATGTAAACCTTATACCCAAAATTTACGGTTCACAATTTTTATAATAATCAAAATAAAATTATAATTAAAAGAAATTCAAGGAATCATACAACTATAGCCCATTATCATTATCCTTACATTCATCACATGGATCATAAGCATCCTTACGCAAAGCTCATTTGATGCATAAAGCCTACCCATGTTACATACATAAAGGAAAACTAAATTTATTTGTAATTCTCATCAAATAATCACTATATTAAACTAATATATCGAATAGTCAGCTCTAATATTAATTGCTGGGATCACAAACAAAGAACTGTCACGTGCAGCGGACGCGTCGCACATGGGAGCGAAAAGCGATCGTATCATTAGCAACAATTTTTTTATCATAAAACAATTGTTCTGGTTTAATCTATTGATAATTTAATTAAATAATTTAAATGATGATGAGACCAATTCCTTAAATTTCTTCATGAGTGACTGAATTTCTCAAAGTTTTAGAACGATCTGATTCTTTGTATTCTCATATCTTTCACACATTGTCTTTCACACATCAAATAAATAGACATGTGGGTATCCCAACAAAATGGGGGATGATTCACACACTCACTTTATAGATTCCACTACAATCATAGACATGAAAAAGTGGAATAAGGAAAATAGAATTATTCTTAAATTTTCTCATATCTTTCTCACATCAAATGAGTAGACATGTGGGTATCCCAGCAAAGTGGGGGATGATTCACACACTCATTTTTTAGATTCCACTACAATCATAGACATGAAAAAGTGGAATAAGGAAAATAGAATTATTCTTAAATTTTCTCTCTAAGGCAGAAAAGTTCTAAGAATGAAAATCTCTCTTTTTTTAATGAAAATTTGAGAGAGAAGGACCAAATTTCTTATCTTCTCTTTTGATAAAATAACCATTTATCTTTTGAGCTGGAGATCATAATTGAATTTTTGAATTTTAAAAATTCAAAATTAATCATATAACTTTATCATATAAGAGACTATCTTCTCTAAGGGAGACGGTCAGCCACACGAGGCTCGTGTGTGGTGTGATGCCCTTCTTCTAGAGGAGGAGATCACTTTTTAATTTAACATTTGAATCTGATAGTTTTTTCTTGATAAGATAATCTATAATTTGAATTATGATATAACTATTATCTGATAAGTGACAAGATAATCTCCATTATGATTTTTAAGAGAACCTTAATATGATAACCGACCACTCTCACTAGGTGAGGTGCTTGGCTAGGGGTCCCTGTGTGACATAATCTCCTTCAAGAAAAAATATTAGATGCCAAAGAGCATTCTTAATTACATAAGTTAATTGATTAGGTTCTTACAATATTATATGTGATGAAAGGAGACTTGTAAATTGCATATTTATAGAATATCAAATAATTCAGAATTGCATAATTCTAAACTATTTATCGTAATCTCATTTTCACTTGTCCAACTAGCATTCATAGAGATAGCACGGGGACCCGTGGACCTTAGATTTTAAGCTCCAGTAAAATGATAATTAAATTATACTCTTTAGTTCATATTATTAATTTCAAAATTATTGCACTCTAAACTTGGAATTGTACTCTAAACTTAGAATTGCACTCCTAAAAATATAGATATTAATTGTTAAAAAAATGAACAGTCAATTGACATAATCACTACAGATCAATCCTCCATAAATAGTTTATAATTCGAGTTAGGTAAATAATACATTTACCTCTCTAATTATTTTTTCTCTTTGAACTTCGTTGATTCTCTAATAAATGGCAACTTCATAATAAAGGAATTGATTACATCTTATAAATTAGCATTCTTCATTTATTTATTTTATGTTTCTAAGATACAATGAATTTAGTTTGATGAATTATACAAATTTTTACCAAGTAAGTAAAAAAGTATAACATTATAAACCTAAGACTGCTAATTGCACATAATTGAGATCATTCTATATATGACCATCAATATGATAAATTTGAATATTCTATAAGCTGATAGTATTATTAGAGATTTAAATTTAGCATGTCCTAGTCCTATATATCTCATTATTAATGTACTCACATTGTATCTTAAGATTAACATATGGACCAAACAATCATCTAGACGATGGTATCTTAGGTTTCATAGAGTCATAACCTCTTATGGCTTTATGATGATCATGAAGACCATTGCGTTTTCATCAAACATGCAGAGGGTAATTTTGTAATTCTATCATTATATGTAGATAATATCCTTTTGGTTGAGAATAATAAAATATTTGTCGTTTCCATTAAAGAATGGTTGTCTTCTCATTTTAAGATGAAATACATTGGTGAAACAACATTCATTCTTGGTGTGAAGATATATCGAGATCGTTTGAAAAGACTTCGTACTCTTTCACAAGAATCATATACTAAGAAAATACTTGAACGATTCAATATACGAGATTGGATTTCCCATTAACACTCTAATAGCAAAAGGTGAAATATTTTGTCAAGAGATGTGTTCTAAGACTCTAGAAGAAAAAGATAGCATGATTATAGTCTCATATTCGAACGCCATTAGAAGTTTAGTGGATGTTATGTTGTGTACATGCCCACATATTTTTGATGTCATTGGTTTATTAGCCATCATTAATCGAATCCTGGACAAGTGTGTCGGAAAGAGATTAAGAGGATTTTGTGGTATCTTAAAGGTGCCACAGATTTATGTTAATACTATCATAGATATGATTTGGATCTATGTGGGTTACTCAAATGTTGATTAGGATGGACAGCCTGACGAATGTAAAACAACGTCTCGATATGCTTTCTTGCTAAGTAATGGCACTAATCTTGGAGTAGAAAGAAATATACATGCATTGCGATATCAACTATGAAAGTAGAATTATGACGTGTTTCGCTGCAAAGCAAAAGACCATTTGGCTTATAAGGTTTCTACAACATTTACAAGTCGTTTCGAGTCCGCTGAAACTAGTGACTATATTTTGTGATTGTCAAGCGGTCATCGCTTATGCTAAAGACCCATAGTATCATAGGAAAACATAGCATCTGAGTATAATTATGAAATTCTATAGTGTAAAAGGAAATAGTGATACAACATGTCTCTACAGATCAAATGATGGTTGATCATTTGATAAAGCCGATTTCTAGAAATATTTTTCTAAGCCATGTCAAATTTCTAGGAATTACATAGATTTTAACATGACTTGTAATTAATGAATTTGATGTTGTTCAATATTTTATTTTTGTAGCATAAACACACATATCATAGTTGGATAAAATGAAAATATATGTTGTCAGACATAGACTGGCTTGCTCATACAAGTAGTCACCTTAGGCCTTTGAGCTGAGATGAGACATTATATGCTTAAAATAAAGTGTGAACAAAGCATACTTCGATTATGCTACCACCTTGACAAGAGGTCAGGCTGAGGTTTAAACATTAAATTTATGGATCGGCCTGATTCCCACGATCATGTAGCCTGGTTGGTGGACAGGATGTGAGAATGTATTGTATGTGCTATGAGAATCACATGAAAAGCTACCAATATAAGTTATAATAGACATACTTTCTTTACATACCGCATGCGCTAAATAATGGAAGCGTGAGATATAATCCCTATGTGACTTTCAACTGTACAGTGAAGTAAGCAAATAAATACTTCACCTTTAGCGCGTTACCGATGGTTATGATAATTTGATCTAACGGAACCTGTCTAAGAAAGAAATTTATTTCAAGCTAAGCTATATATGTAGGAAAGGAAGACCTTTTTTGTATTGTGTTCATCGATCGATCAATTATATCACCTCATAGTGGATAGTACATGATTGTGAATACATATTTTGATGAAGTCAAGCATTTCTCTTTTAAATCTTAAATTTATGGATCGACATGATTCTCACAATCGTGTAGCCTGGTTGGTGACAAAGATGCGATAATTAATTGTAAGTACTATGAGAATCAAGCTAATAAGACATAACTAACATTTTGATATTTTAGAGAGAATACTTCACAAAAATAATGGTGAACAAAGCATTCCTCTAACATTGAAATCAAGTATTTACATACAAAATTAAGGGTTATTGGGTTGCGGAACAAGTAGAGAGTTCATTTACATGATTTCTTACACGATCCAACACGTGATTCATCATTTCGATCAATCCTACTATATAATCAAGTAATTCTCCTCAATTTTACATATCTATATAGAGACATAGCCAATTTTTTAAAAATCTAGAGAAGCAGACGCCTCAATGTGACTGTGCTTGTTATTTATAATGTGTCAGAATTATAAACTGTATCAAACTTTATCTCAATCAGTAATCAACTACATGAGTCTATCATGATTACGCTTAAATCGGGGATAAGCATTATGCGATTTTATTCCTAACATTATCCGCTCAACCTCACCCAATGCCCATTGTCCATTATCAATGGAGTTGTTATTTTCAAAAGCCAAATTAAATATGACAACTTTTTCTTTCAAACGACAAGTAATTATCGACAGTAGTATTTGAATCCTTTAAAGTTGGTATGTTACTCACAAGACAAAATTATACTTTTCTTTGAATGAGTCTTATTAGTCAGTTTTTTGGCTGCAGGGGAAAAAGGGGAAAAGAAATCTAAATAATGTGATTCTAGAATGAACTTTAGTATTCAGATACTATAAACTATATTATTTTTTAGGGATCTTCTATGATATTGGTAGCTACCCCTTGGATGAGAGTTAAAGGGTGGGATTAGCCCGGCCAGGAGATTTTTCTTTTATTTGATATGGTTTTAGTATGTTAGAAATTTCCCATGAAACACGTAATATCTTATATATTTTTTTTTGATAAAGCAAGGAGTATATTGAAAGAAACCAGGGCATTAGTAATTGTTATATTATTCTCCAACAAATAGAAATTGTTAAAAGATAAAACACTAGTAAAGTGGTTAGTAAAAACACTTCACTGTTGAGCGATTGAGGACAATTTGGACATTAGACATAGTCAAAAAGAGATTTTCAAGGTCAAATGTTCTAGTACACAAAATTATTTTTAATGTATAGTAAAAGTAAATTATCTCTATAAAACTTAAATAATACAATTTAAAATATAATTCAATTATAACACACTTTTAGAAACTTTATTTATGTTGTATTTTATATGTTAGTATAATCAATATGTTATATAAATATAATTACCTAAAAGTTGCAAAAAAAATTAAATTTGTAATATAAATGAAAAATTAAAATCAAATTAATGAAATACGAAATAAATGTTGTAACTTTAATGGCGTCACTGTTTCTTTTAATTTTGAGAGCACATTTCTATTATATACTATTTTTTCTAAAAATATACATATGACATTTTACAACTTAATTGAATAATAATATATCACCAAATAACAACAATATAACAATTTTTTATATCTTACTGTCATAAATTCAAAATAAATATCATGTTAAACACATTTTTTTTCTAACTTACATAAATACAACATGATAATAAGTAATAATCGTTATTAAACATATAAAAAATTCATTTATACATGCAACACATGTAGTATATACCTTACCTATTAAAAGATTTCAAGTTTTCACAAGATTACACTAAGCCACATTTATTTTCACACGAATATGCAAGAAACATTATTCACCCTCACATATACTATTTTTATAAGTCTATAACAATAATTTTGTTCACTATTATTGTAGACAAATGATTACGTCGGTTTTTGACTAAACGTCAAGCTGAGTGAATCTCTGCCCGTTTAAGCCAACTTTTACGCAGAGCTTTGTATTGGGTGATTGTAGATTAATCATGTTATCAATCAAATTTTAATTAATTTATAATATTTTATTATTTATTAAAATAATTTATCAAACAAAATCTTTAAATAAATAACACATCAATCCTTCAGAACTCATATTATATACTATTTGTTGTTTTCATCGAATAGTATCTTTATATTATTTACTGTTAACAATTCATTTTATTATTCATTCATTCAATATTTTACAGCAGCCAAACTAGAATCACCAGCAACAAAAATGCCGTTTTCTTATTTTTTTTTAAATAGACCAATTACTTAGTCTTAGAATAATCTTTTTTTAAGCCACGGAGTAACGACAATGTTCCTTTTGGACTATATATTTATTGAACATCTGTTATTTATTAGTTTATTTTTGTGTGTGATATGAGAATGTATACACAGTTCTCACAATAATGACCTGCATTGTATAACATATTTTAAAAAATACAGAAAAGGTTCGATCTTATAAATTAAATTAAAATATCATGCCTTATTTAAAATCCAAATTATTCATTCCATTTTGAATTCTCTGGAGAATGGATCATATAGTTTTTGATAAATTACATAAGGACTTAAAGTGAAGAAAGCAACAGTCTATCTTCAGATACAATTTCAACAAAACATAACACTAAGGATACACCCACACCAGTTAGTTTGTGTCTGAACGTTTTCGGATTAAACTAGATAATTAATTATATGTTACTTGGTCAATTATGCTATTTTATTTAATCGATCAGATTCTTATACTTAAAAATTGATTTTTTTCTGTAAAGAAAATATTGAAATTGAAGATGAATTATGTTGACCCACTAGAACCTTGTTTTTCTATGAATTAAATAAGATTTTCATTTCTAAAATGTTGTAACGAAAAGTGTTAAGTTAAAAACAAGTTTAAAACTGTGGTATCTTAAATGTGCGTGTAAATTATAATTGTCAAGACTCCATTAACACTCTCGCAGCTTATTTGTGTGTGAAATATGATCGATGGCCATATTAATTAATAGCACACCAATTAAGACTAATCCCTATAAAAACATTGAAAATTAATCAGACACAAAATATGTTAACAGTGAAAAATGAATGACTTGCTAAAAGTAAATTCAAAGTTCATCTTGAAGTCACGGATTAGTTATGGGTAAAGAAATATATTATAAGATTAGCTATTCCGGGGATTAAAAGTTAAAACAGACAAGACTATATTTGATTAGATTTTACTTCTATTCTCTTGTATTTAGTTTAGATTGCATCATAAATGATTATTAATTTGAATTTCCATTTTTGAACGTTAATTACAGCAATGTTAATGAAAATATTGTCAATGGTGATAATATTGATGGTGATATTCGTAGAAGATGATATATCAGTGAGAAAGAATAAGAAAGAAAAGGAAAGAAGTGTTCAAGAAAGACTGTGTAATACAATAATGAAATAAGAAAGTTTCGAGAGAGAGAGAAAGAAAGAAGAAAGAGAGATGAAAAGGAGAATGGAAAATGAATTGCTTGACCTATATGACGAATACACCAGCTACACTAAGAAAAATGAATAAAACTGATTACAACTAACTCACACTACAACAAATAAAGGTTACCATAGAGGTCAAAAAATGATATCTTAGCATTTTGATAGCGTTTATGAAAATACTATGTATAAATGTATTATTAAAAGTCCGGGACTTATGATAGTATTTTTTAAACATTATAGAAAACCATAGCATTTTTACACGCGATACTAACAGTACAATAGCGTGTTTTAAACGCTATATATAGTATCTTACTATAGCATTTTAGAAACACTAAAGAATACTTACGACGCCGTTTTCTGAGCGTTGTAGTATACGTATTACAACCACTATCAAAAGTCATTTTTACTTGCAGCGTTGGTTAAACGCTATGATATATGTTACTACAGCATTTTTCCAACTCTGTAGTATCATATATCATAGCATTTTATATACGCTATTGTATGTCTTATGAAAGCGTTTATACAACAGTTTTCATCGCTTTTGATAATATATAGCATTTCTAAAATGCTTTAATATATAATTTTGGTGTTTATGAACCCTATCATATCTGTATTTTTGTATTGTGTTTCTTTACGCTATTATATATTCTTATAGGTTTTTAAATGCTATAAGTATAATTTACGCTACCGTATCGAATAAATAATGTAAAGATCATCATTTGACTATAAAAATCTTATTAAATGTCTACTAATATTTGAAATACATTAATTCAAAATGTCTGATTAAAGAAATTTACTAATTTTCAATAACAGTCCATATCAAACGTAATACCAAATGTCCAAAAAAGACCCATAAAAAACATACTAAGGCTTTCATATCACATAATATAAATATTTTCACAATACTAATTATCAAAACATACTAGCTAAATTTTTCATCAAACAACTTCCATATGTTTATGTTGGAATCATATTTCTCAGAAAATAGTTTGCATAGCTCAAGAGTATCTCAGTCTCATCACTATGTGAAATCATCCACATGTTGTGGCCTCAGTGGACCTATATGAAAAAAAATATTGTTGCAATTCAATATCCAATTATGAATTTATATAAATATGATCTCTATAGAAGACTTTTCAGATATTCAGATATGTTAATCTATAAGTGGGGACCACAGAAAACACTAAAGATTAACCCCTTATTCTTCACTAGTATAATTCAATCCTGTTAATACATAAGTGGGTAGCACAGAAAACACTAAAAATTAACAATTTATTCTTCATTAGTATAATTCAGGCCGTTCTAAACGTCAATAGCAAACAAATTTTATTCTTTTTAATGAATAGAAATTTCAATTAACAATCCCAATCAATCAATCTGGAGCTAGATACCTGCGGGCAGGAATCCTAATGTAAAATTAATTCTCTAGCCAGCAAAAGCCAAAAGAGCAACACAATTGTTATTCACAAAATAAATGCAAGAACATCATATATTTATATCGTTGTCCGATAATCATTAAGCAAATGAGTAACTGAGCAATGATATTTCATATAAAAAATCAGCACCAAAGTAAAACTTCTCCAACTGATTAGAATCCACATTTCTCACCAACCTGATCAATGGAGTCAACCAAGCTTACCAAAGTTAGAAAATCCCACCCATGGTTCATGATATACTTCCCCCACGGCACATTTCAATCACAGTCATTTTAGTATGCGAGCCATTTTAGTATGTCCGACCCATCACTCATCGAAGAATTCATCTGAACCTATAAGAGAGAAGTAAATTTAATATGTTAATATCGTAAAATTTTCACCAAACATTTATAAAAGAAATAATTTGTAGCATGTAACCTTCTCCTTAATCCATGATGGAAATTTTTTTGTATGCCTCTTCCATAGCAAGGTATGATTTCTTTCATGGTCTTTATTTGATCATTTTAACTCACACAAATGTATCCTAACATCAAATGCACACATATTGATAGGTGATATACCAATGTCGTGTCAACATGAATTTGTTGAATATTCTAAAAAACTTTTAATCATTTACTCAAAGAATGGTTGCACCACAATTGTATTGAATAACATGTAACGATGCACACTTTTTAACATTTCATCGCTCACCATAATTGATATGCCTACTGAGATTATACGTCCTTCAAAAATAATGCCGCTAACGAAATCTTGATAGCTACTTTCTCCATGGTGTACTCCTAGTTCTTTCTCTATAAATTCACTACAAAAGTCCACGCATTCACCTGCTAGATAACATTCTACAAGACACCCTTCAGGTTGTGCATGATTTCGAATGTATCCTTTTAGTATCTTCATATACCTAAAACCAAAAATGCATCTTTTAAAGTATTTTATACGTTTAGAATAGTATTGCATACTAAAGAATCATACTTTGATTACCTTTCAAAAGGATACATCAAACGAAAGTGGATGTGACCACATAAACATGCTTCTCGCCCCAAGTGAGTTACTAAAAAAATTATAATGTTAAAAAATGATGGGGGAAGGACCTTTCAAAGATGCACAATGCTTCAACTACTTCATCTTCAATGGCTTGTATTTTTTCGCTATCAATGAAACACTAAAACAGTCTAATGAAAAAATTACATAATCTAAATACTGCATCTTTAGGCCCTTTTGGAAGCAATCCCCTTAAGGCTGTAGGTAACTGTTGAATGAGAACATGGCAATCATGTGATTTAAGACCAAGGACTTTACAATCGTCCATTGATATGCAGTTTCTAATATTAAAACTGTAACCATCAGGTAAATTTCTTTCTCTTTTGTGGTTAATGAGTACATAGCATGAGGAAGGACAATTCTAGATCCATCATCATATGGGTGCATGCCATGCTTAATATCCATGTGTTGTAAATCCTAACGTGCATTGATTCTATCCTTTGATTTTCCTTTCACGTTCAACAATGTAGCAATAATGCCTTGACAAATATTTTTCTCTATGTGCATCACGTCCATATTATGTTGTAATATTAATACCTGAAAATGTATTAACAACATCTAAAAATATTCAAAATGAAACTAACAATGAACAAGTTCAAAGACTACTAACCTCCTAATATGGTAAATCAAAGAAAATTGATCTTTTCTTCCATGTAGTATCCATTTCTTTGTCTCATTTCTTCTTTTTCTTACAACCTTTTCCAAAATCGTTGACATAGTCTTTCAGCTCGAGAGAAACATTACAACCAGTCATGATTCAAGAAATTTTCTCATGCTCCTCCTTTCCATCAAACCATGCTTTTTTTTTCATCCTAAATGGATGAGATTGAGGTAGAAAGCGTCTGTGACCCATGTATGCACACTTACTACTGTATTTTAACCAACAAGAATGTGCGTTGTTGCCATAAACTGGAAATGAGTTTTTTCCTTCCATAGTAGTACATCCAGCAAGATGTTCATAAGCTGAAAAATCATTAACGGTCCAATTCAAAATAGCTCTCAGATCAAAAATAGATTAATTAAAAACATCAAAAGTGTGCACCCCATTATTCTAGAAATCCTAAAGATCTTTGGTTGGGGGTGATTTTTGAACCGAGTCGATTACTTGAACAGAAAGTCTTCTAGTCATAAAAAATACTTGGGAACGTGGAGGTCTAGAATGGAGGAAAGGAGGAACATCCTTAGCAGCCTAGATAGTGATAACCGCAGTAAACGCACCAATTTGGGACTCCCAAGTAGGTACTGCTAGCTGTGGTTATTTTTCATATAAAGTCTAAAGAAAGAGAGGTAACATGGTGTATGATAAAGGTGTGCTCACATGTGAAAAATATCTATCCCTCTCAATTGGAGTGCCATGCCTCTTTATATAGAGATAAGGCTAAACCCTACTTTGTAGTGGCCATTGAGTGATTACCAAGTGTATATACAGATCAAGGAATAGAACGTTACCACATGTCTCTAGGTTTATTCTCAATGAGAGGAAAAAACGCCTAAAGCCTACTAAGGAGGTCGTGGTGCCGGACCGGTACAACGAACCTCATCCTAATCCTACCAAGCCATATGCCTCAAACGTATCCTTAAGGCGGTAAGGGTCTGTCCAAGTCATGCCACTTGACTAGACAGTTATAGGTAGATAATCACAGGGGTCCGACCGAGAGAGGTGGACTCAACGATTTTCTCAGGGGAATGAATCCATGTATTAACAGTAGCCCCTAGTCCAAGTTCAAATGCGTAACAGTTGAACTTGTACATAGTTTTTGTGTGTGTTATGATCTTACTTAAAGAGTCACATCTTCAACTATGATGACAAACATTTCTTCATTGAATAAGTAAAGTAAGGTCATCTTTGTTGTTGTAGCCCTAGTTGTATGCAATGATACACCAATTGCTTTCATTTAGGCTCTAGTAAGAGATGCATGAAGTAGTTGGCTACGTTAAGACTCTATCAATAAAGAGTCTGATCATGTCGGCATTCACTTAAGAATGACTAGATCAAAACTATATATATACACTAGAAATGCACAACCTTATACTTAATGTTAGCACGGGGGAGTATACATGATAATATACGTACCATATGCATGTTCACAATGTGTGTTCAAATACACGTGTATCATGATAAGTGAATAGTGCCAAGCGATATTCTCCAACTATATCATGCTCCTATTTGATAGATAACCCTCAATGATGTGTTCATATTTAATATTACTAGAGATAGTTCATCAGAGTTAAGAATAAACGTATCATCACCTTTTGATATGAATGATCTAGGAGAACTGATTAAGAATAACTCACCAAAGTGGAGTTTCACCAATTAGAAGCTTGACCAACACAGCATAACATCAAGGCAACATATCACCAAGCGAAAACTAGCCAGGGTAGAGCTCATCAAGATATGGCTCATCGAAAAATACGCATGCTAGGAGCATATGCCATAATGTTTAATGGAAAACATGAACTTTCAAATATGTTGTTAGTGAAATTAGATATGCATGAAAGTAGATGTAAAAAGCTTATGCTCGCAACATTTTTGCATATCCATATGGTATGATGATTGACATAATCAAGTAGATATGTGTCATAACCAATTTATTTGCATGTAAATGATAATGCTTGACAATGTGTTTATAACCACTACTAGATGAGATAAAATCGCATTTAGTGATGCTATTTGGAAAGTTTTCAAATAGTATGCATAGATGCACTTTAAATGATCAACATAGTAGTATGGGCAAGACTTCCCAATCAAATAAAATACAATTACCTGAAGTGTCATCCTCAAACTATTTAACCATTTAAGGCGCATATATGTAGAATACTGTATGATAGTACCTAAGAAGGCACATATATACATGAAAATAGAATGAAGTTTCCTAAGAAGACACATATATGTGTGAACATTTAAACCACCTATCATGGGCACACATAAAAGATCATAGATTCATTTTCATGTGTTGGCTTAATGGCGAAATGCCTACCAACTTGTTTAAAAGTTTCAGTGAATTCTCTCCTTTTAATAAGTCATGTTGCAACGGCCGAGTTCCAATTTTGGAGGTGCATTGGCAACAACAAATAAGTTCTGCCTTTACATGCTCAGTCCTAATGACACGAGATTCATAAGTAAAGTAATGTCTCAACTGTTTGAGAACTGTGACATCTATCGTGATAGATTCTCACCCTACTACCCCAAAGGAAATGGGTAAGCAGAGGCGACTAACAAAACGCTACTAAGGATCCTAAGTGGGATGGTTCATGAAGCCCAAAAAAATTGGCACAAGCTCCTACCCTCAGCACTTTGGGCATACAAAACGTCGAAGCGAACACCCACTCAAGCAGCGCCTTTCTCACTAGTGTATGGATGTGAATCTGTTATACCCTCTACTAAGCTGCTATCAGCAGCCGGGGTGGAGCATGCCACACGCCTTGGAGACTTAGAATCCCTCGAGGAAAGAAGAGATAAGGCAAAAGAGAGCATTCAAGTATACCAAAAGTGCATGGGCCAAATATACGAGGCCATTGTGAAGCCTCAGACCTTCCCCATGCGGGATCTAGTGCTGAGGGCGGCTGGACATGTGATGAGAGATCGCCTTCGTAGGTGACAACGAGTATTGTCGATTGGCCGACCCTCAAACACGCCAAGTTATACGAGCAAAAATCAACTTCCAGTACATTAAGAAGTATTATGCTTAGCGTTGTAATTTTATTTCATCTTTTGTAATTATCAAAAGCGGCTAGAGGCTTATTACTTTTCGTTGCCCTGAAATGAATTTAAGACGTCCCAATAACCTTCCTGAAATGTATGTAAGACGTTTTAGCAAAGGTTGATAGGAAAACAAAGAAATGTATAGGGATTTTTCAAGTATTAATATAAACTTCAATTTTATTTGCCTATCACATTATGAATAGTGAGGCAAAGTAACGACAAAATTACTAAACCTACCTAGTGTTTGGATGGAACTTTGCCGCTGTCATGAACTCCTCCAAAATGGATTTTGGCTGTTACATGACAAATGATGTTTTAAGAAAAAGAGAGGAGGATTCGCTGAACTTCAAAATTTATAGTTGGTACGTATTTTGCTCTTGGACCAACATAGATGTATGAAAGCGAAACTTGGCCGCCATAGCATGTCCAAATTGCATAAAATTATTTTAACACTTGTGTTTTTCTTATTATCGGTGGAGTATGGCTACTGTTGTATAGTTGAATCTAACTTAAAGATTTATTTTCTTAAAAAGTTCTAATGTTAAAGTCACGTGTAAGGGCGATGCCAAGTTCAAAGTAGGAACAAATGCGAAGCATGCTTTATGAAAGTTCAAAGTAGGAATGAATAAGCATGCATTATGAAAAGTTCAAAGTAGGAATGAACAAGCATGCATAATGAAAAGTTCAAAGTAGGAATGAATAAGCATGTATAATGAAGGTTCAAAGTAGGAATAATACAAGGCATGCATTCAATGAGATTAAGTGCAAATTGCTAAAAACTCTGATTGTATTAATACTTTGCAGGTGTAAAAAATTTGCTAAGTATAGGGAATACAAAGACAGGAGAAATACAATAAAAAATGCTAAGGCTCTACAAGCAAGACCAGAATCACTTTGCCTGAAGTGTTGGGGTGACGGTTCAGCTGTTAAACACTCTTCTTGTATTAATACTTTGCAGGTGTACAAAATTTGCTAATTATAGGGGAATAAAAATAAATAAAAAATGCAAGCAAAAAAGATAAGGCTTTGCAAGCAAGTCCGGAATGAGTTTTCCCGAAGTGTTAGGGTGATGGTCTAGCACGTCGCGATGTCAGTTTGTCTCTTCCATGATGACCCTCATTACCGCCTCCGTTATCTCATGGATATGCTCCTATTTTGCCAACTCCTTCTCCAAGGCCTCAATCTCGGTAGTCCTCATCAGCCACCTCTGAAGTCTCCTACATGAGTGGATGTAGGAACACATCTAATCCGAGGCCAGCCCACATTGATGCATGTCGCACCAGCCACTCAGCATGTAAGCAAGGGCTCTGAGTCCACATCTTCCAACGTCAAGTGATCCATCATGTAGAGAATCACACCCAGTATGCTAAGGTTGCCTGATGAAACCAATACACTCTTTTCGTCATGTTGAAGCTAGTCCCAGGATGCAATTGAGCCACCTTCTACAAATATGGAAGCTATCGACCATCACGGCGTAGAAATATCCCTGGCCTCGGATAGCGGAAGAATGAAGAAGTCAGGACTGAAGGTCGAGTAATGGCTTCTATTGGCAACTGAAGTATCACCATCAGACTCGATTACGACGATAGAAGCTCGACTAGTGCGATCATCCACGACACTCTCAACATCCTGAGAAGACTCCTGATGAACCTCTTTGCCAACCATGCCACTTTCGTAGCATCACTGCGCACAGAGGGCTTCCAGTGGTGCATTGGCTGAGTTTAAGTAGTTGTCCAAAACAAGTTAAGAGATATGGACTCAATGGTGAGCCCAAATCCCTAACTCATTCAGATCATCTATAGGGATGCCTATCCTAATCGATCCTTCACTGATGGACTCACATCGTGGGTTGGGAGGCTAGATCTCAGGGGCATTTGCGAAGGCTTCCGTTGCATCCTGTAAAAAACGCAAGTCATTAAGGCCAAAAAAGAAGGGCCACAATTCATAATAATATCAAGAGATGTGTTTACCTCCATGTAAGCTGCAAGAGTCGAAGGGCATTGTGGCACAGGCGTTGAGATGTCCAAATTTGACATAGCTTCCGCCAAAGGGCTCGTCACAACATCAACGCTAGTGCTCTCATCGATGGGCATTGGCCTGAAGGTGGGAGAAAGAGGCATGATGAAATCTTGAAAGAAAAGAAAGACAAGTGTTAGTAAAAAAAGGAGACATAAAAGCATACATAGAGGCTGAGGTGAACGAGTACGTCAGCAAAGGCTTCCACCTCAGGAAGCATTTGTGAAACGCCCTCGAGGGCGGGGTTAGACCCTCAAACGATGACCTAAGCTCAGGGATTGTAGTGATATCCTCGTTGTGACCCAGAAACCCAAGATGGAGTTAAAAAAGGGAAAGAGTGACTGAATTAAGGGAAAGAAGATAGTGAAGTGGATATGTCCTCGGCGCCCCTAGGAACGAAAGGTGTCACCTTCGAGGATGGCGAACCCTAGTGCCCACGACTTGCTGAAGAAGCGCGTTGAAGGCTTCACTAACATTATCAGAGGAGCTGTCCGCCCTTGGTGAACCCTGAACATGATAAAGATGCAGTCAATAAAAAGAGTTTCAAGAAAAGAAAATGTACTTAAAAAGTGGGTACTCTTGAGATAGAATGGAAACACTCACTAAAGGCTCATTGTCAGAGGTACCGACGTTTGTTTGAAACCTACGTCGAGGTGGTCCCAAAGCCTTAGAGGTGGGTCTATCAGTAGGAAGAGTCCTCATTGTCACCAATAGAAATATAACCCAAAAGAAAAGAAACATAGCTTCCAGAGTATGATTAGACACCATAAATGAAATTTGAAATCACCAAAGCAACCAAGAGAAAGAATAGAAGCGGAGCAAGATAAATAAAAGGGATAGGAAAGGTACTCCTCATGCTATTGCACCAGGATGCTGCAGCAGTCTAGCATATATCACTACTTGGTGGAGCTCCTTAGGCCACCCTTTCCATTTGAGGTAGCTTTTAAATCCTAAAGCTTATTCTTTGTAGATTTAATTTCTTCTTTCCAACTTTTCTTCCAACGCGTGCTTTTTGGCATCAATGTTGAGCTTTTTCTTTGCGCTTACTGAGGAACCAGATGCAACAACTTCTTTCTGCTTTTCCTCTAATTTACCTTTGCTTTTGGTTCTTTTGTGTGATTTTTCTTTTCAACTATTTCCTTCTCCGGGCATGGGGTAAATAAATTTCGTTTTCCCTTATCTTTTTCCTTTTAGAGGACGACTTTGGTGGTGGGGTTTGTTCAACCTCTTCTTCATTCTCTACTTCATCATTCTCTTCTTCTTTTTCAATGTCACATTCTTTTCCCTCCTCCATTCCCTCTCCAGCATCCTTTTCAACCTCAACCTCTATGTCATCTTCTTCTCTAGCTTGATTCCCTTCTTCATCATTTTCCAACTCTCTTTCCTCTTCTATTCAGCCTTATACTCTTCAACCTTCTCGGCCTCCTCTTCCTCATTTTCTTTAGTTTTTAAGGGTTGAAGAATAGCCTCTGGAAAAGGGGGAATAAGCCAAGTTGGCTTTGTAAAATTTTTCTGAAGGCTTTTATGAATTGCCCTATCTCTAGCCTTCATTCCCAGTAGGCACAATGTTGCACCTTTAGATGCTATAACAATTGACTTAACGTGCTTTGACTAGGTTCTTGTTACTTCATTTTATCATACAGGGTGCAGAGCATCAAGTTAATGTCTGTGGTGTCAAAATGTGCTTGAGTACTTTCAGGATTTGAGGAAGATGGCTCTGTAGGCTCCATTAGTTCCTTACTTTTCTCGGCTATGAATCTGGTTATGCCAGTTAAAGTATTAACTCCCTTATTGATCGAGTTTTCTTCGGAGCTAAGATATGGAACCATATTAACAACGCATAGCTTAGTAATCAAGCAGGGAAAGAACATACAATGTATTTTCTTAGTTTCACTAATGCCAATTTATTACAGATAATTCTACCAACATTTATACTCTTGCCAATCAGCAAAGCGTACAATAAAACCAATCTCTCTTGAGTAATAGTTTGGATATGGGTAATAGGCATGATAGAGGTTCAAAAAAATGGTAGCAAACTTTTGCTCTCAGCTTCAGGGCTATCCTTAGACACGCTTTCACCCCCTCAGATGAAACACAGTGCCATTTAATCCTAGGCACAAACAATCTTTTAGAATCTCATTAAGCTTACTATCAGACATTTTCTCAACTAAAAAAATATACTTGTCATCAACAACATCCAAGTAAAAAACAATAGATTTAGACATAACAACAACCAAAGTACCTGACAAGCAAACATTTGTTTCCCTCAGGTTGAAATTGGCGTAAAACTCCCTTACTTGCATAACAAAAATGGTATCATAGTGAGATTAGAGCCTCTCCCACCTTCTTTCTTAGATAATTATAGTGATGTCTTTGAGGAGACCCAACGTCGGGGTAAGATCCATCACAAAGCCTTTCTCTTCATGAAACTTCTTTGCTTGAACCTCTACATACTTCTTTTCTACTTCCTCTCTAGAAACTTTTCCTGATGTGACGAAGTGCTTTGGATGGCCTTTACACTTCGACCTACTCATTTTCACTTTTAAAGGAAGAAAAGATGGAACGGAAAATGCTTTAGGGTTTATGTAAAAATAGGGCTTTGCTCAAGTGCTTAAGGAAGAAAAAAGGGCTTAAATAGGTTGTATGAGAAGAATGGAAAAGGGTTCTCTAAATTTAAAGGTGGAGGGACCTCTCTAGGGGCTACCAAGTGTAGCTTCCCCCATTAATGAATTTGCAAATATAAAACCAAAAGATATTTTAGTCACAAATATTTTTAGGGGGAAATTCAAAATTTCACAAATTTAAAGCATTTAGTTAATTTTAGGCCCATATATTGGAGGGAATATTTGGCTGAGCAGGTATATTTCGTGCTATAGCTTCACTTAACAAGGCTACAACAATCAAAAGACCAATAAGTTCCTGTCCTTTTTCTAGCTGTCCTTACTATAGGCCTTGCTTAAGATTTTCTTCTGTGACCAATTCGTACAATGCCTTTAAAAAGTAAGATATTGTGATTAAATGAAATATTTAGCAAAAATATCTTACTTTAAAGACTTTATAATGAAGATAACAACTTAAAGAGAGAGATATTTCCTTCTTAAAATAAAATATCCTAACCTAGTATGCAATATTCTATTCTAGTACAAGAACAAACTACGATAATACTGAATTAACTAAAAATGGAATGAATTACTCCCTAGGCTACCTCCCAATAGCGTTTGATTTATAGTCTTCAGCCTGACTTGGGCATCACTCATCATGTATCATCAAGTTGGACTGAGATTTTCATTCGATCAAGCTCATTGCCCCAATAGTGTTTAACTCTCTACCCATTTACTTTGAATTCTTTCCCTGTTTTCTCATTTAAAACGTCCACATCCACAGAAGGATATACCTTGATTAACTTGAAGGGTGCATACCATCTTGTCTTCAACTTTCCCAGAAATAACCTCAATCTTGAATTAAACAGCAACACTTGGCTCACTGGTCTAAGTTCTCGGTCCATAATCTTCTTGTCATGCCATATCTTAGTCTTTTCCTTTTACAATATTGCACCTTCATAGGAGTAAAACCTTAATTCGTCCAAATCATTTAACTGCAAAGCCCTTATATCTCATGTCGCTTGTAAATGCATATTGAGCTTTTTGACAGCCTAAAAGGCTTGATGCTGCAACTCTAGGGGTAGTTGACATGTTTTGTCAAATACTAACCTATAGGGACACATTCCCAGATTGGGTATTATAGGCTGTTCTAGAAGCCCACAACACATCATCTAATCTTATGGACCAATCTCTCCCACTTGGATTAACCACTTTTTCTAAAATTCTCTTGATCTCCCGTATTTGGATAGAAGTCCTTCAAAAAGCTTATTGTAAAAGTGAGTGCCCTCATCACTAATAAGTGCTCTAGGGGTGTGAAACTGTGTAACAATATTCTTCTAAATAAAATTGATCACTACTTTAACATCATTAGTTAATAGGGATGCAGCTTTAACCCACTTTGAAATATAGTCCACTACCACAAATATGTATAAGTTTCTAAGAAATGGGGGAAAGGGTCCCATGAAATCTATGTCCCAAACATAAAAAAGCTCAACCTCCAGGATGTTGTTAAGAGGAATCTCATGTCTTTGAGATATATTTCTTGTTCTTTGGCACCTATCACAGTTCCTCATGATCATCTTTAAAAAGTGATGGCTGAAAGTATCCTGATTGAAGCACCTTAGCAACTATTCTTAGCCCTCCAAAATGCCCTCCATAAGACGAGGAGTTACATTACTGCAATATGTTCTGGATCTATTCCTCTGGGACACACCTCCTAAACATCTAATCAGGGCCTTGTTTGTAAAGATACAGATCATCCCAATAATAATCTTTTATCTGTTGGAAAAACCTCTTCAATCATTGTGAATCTAGCTCTGGGGGAAGAACTCTACTTGCCAAGTAGTTGGCTATGTCAGCATACCAAGGATCCTTTGCTGTCGAAATTGCTAGTAACTGTTCGTCAGGGAAGGTTTCTGCTATAGCTGAGTCCGCTACAACTCTATCTCCTATTTCCAGCCTCGACAAGTAATCTTCTACCTGGTTCTCAGTTCCCTTCTTATCCTTGATCTCTAGGTCAAACTCTAAAGATCCACCTAATAAGTTGAGGCTTGACATCTTTATTTGAGATCAGATATTTAAAAGTAGTGTGGTCAGTGAAAACAATTAATTTTGTACCAATTAAATATGCTCTAAATTTATCAAATGCACAAATAACAGCTAAAAGCTCATTCTCGATAGTAGTGTAATTCAATTATGCCTCAGACATAGTTCTACTTGCATAATAAATAGAGCAGAAGACCTTACCTTTTCTTTGCCCTAACACTTCCCTTCCCTCACAACATAATCACTTGCATCACACATAAGCTTAAATGGAGGTTTCCAATCAGGTGCCACTATAACAGGTGTTGTGATTAATTCCTTTTTCAACTCAAGGAAAACATTCATAATTCATAAGAAAAATCAAAAGTCAAATTATTTTTTAAGAGCATGCACAAATGTTTTGAAATTTTTGAAAAGTCTTTAATGAACCTTCTATAGAATCCTGCATCTCCTAGAAAACTCATAATTCCTTTTACTGAGCTAGGCGCAAGGGCTTTGCAATGACTTCTATTTTAGCCTTATCTACCTATATTCTTTTCAATGAAACTCTACGACCTAAGACTATTCCTTCTTGGACCATGAAATAACATTTTTCCCAATTTAAAACCAGATTAGTCTCTTTATATCTTTCCGGCAGTTTTTCAAGATAAGTCATCCATAAACACCTCCAAAGCTTTTTCCACCATGTCTGTGAAGATTTTCATCATGTACCTTTGGAATGTTGCTGAAGCATTACACAGCCCAAGAGGCATCCTTCTGAAAGTAAAGTTTCTATAAGGGCATGTGAAAGTAGTCCTTTCTTAATCCTCCAGAGCTATAAAAATTTGATTTTAGCCTGAGTAGCCATCCAGGAAACAATAATACTCCTTACCATCTAGTCTATCAACCATTTGGTCAATGAATGGTAGGGGAAAATGGTCTTTTCTCGTAGCTTTATTCAGCTTTCTGTAATCCATCTAGTTACCGTTCTTGTAGGAATCAATTCATTTCTTTCATTTAATATCACAGTGACTCCACCTTTCTTGGGCACACACTAAACAAGATTGACCCGCATACTATCAGAAATAAGATAAATTATACCTGCATCAAGCCATTTGATGATCTCCTTCTTGACAGCCTCCTTCATGATTGGATTCAGCCTTCTTTGCTGCTCTATGGAGTTACTACATTCCTCCTCCAACAATAGTTTATGCATGTAGATTGAGGGGATTATCCCTTTAATGTCGGCCAATTGCCAACCAAAAGCTCTTTTGTACCTCCCCAGCACCTCAAGCAATAATTTCTTATTCTCACTCCTTAGGGATGAGGAAATGATGATGGGGAATTCACTATTTTCACCCAAATAGGCATACTTCAAGTGTGTAGTTAGTGGTTTCAAATGAAGCAAGGGTGGTAATTCAATGTAAGGTAGTGGGGGTTTAAATGTTCTCTCAGATTACTGCAAGGACTTAATTTTCTTACCACATTTGAAGTTGTCCTACCTTGCATCCATCCATGTAACTTTAGCTTCCTCCACATCATTGTAGCCTTCATCTAAAATTTTCAAAGTTGACTCTGGCTGGGTTACATTGTTAAAGCTTATGCACAACTTCTCCATCATTATAGAATCCATCACAGGTACAACTGCACAATCTTCTATCTCTTCATCTTGGTACTTCATGGCATTGAAGATATTGAAAGGTATTTCTTAGTCATTGACCCTCATTATGAGCTCTATTTTTTGCACATCATTTATTGTCCTTCTTGTAGCTAGGAAGGGTCTTCCTAATATGATGGACACTTCTCTAACCACCTCCTAATCTAGAATAATGAAATCAGCTGGAAATATGAATTTGTCAACTTACCCTCTGGGTAGACATACGATCTATCAGCTAATTGTATATATATAGTGGTTGACTTTGCTTCTCCTATTCCTAGCTTTCAGAATATGGACAAGGGCATGAGGTTAATACCAACTCCTAAGCCATAAAGAGATCTTCCACAATGAGTGTTCCCAATTGCAAAGGGAATGGTGAAACTCCTTGGATCTATCAACTTAAGGAGAATTTTATTTTGCAAAATCATGCTGCACTCTTGGGTTAAGGCTACGGTTTTAGACTCTCCCAACCTTATTCTTTTAGTCAAAATATCCTTCACGAACATCACATAATTTTGCATTCGTTGTAAAGCTTCTACCAAATGTATGTTTATGTGCAAATGCTTTAATATGTCAAGGAATTTAGCAAACTGACCATCTAGCTTTTTCTTTTACAGCCTTTGAGGGAATGGTGGCAAAGACATTTCCTCATCTTCTACTTGCTATTCTGTAGCCTTGGATGCTACAGTAGATGGTGCTACATTAGAGGGCTCTGCTATATCTTTACTCTGACTTGTTTCCTTGGTTCTATCTTAAATTCAATGCATTGGCCAACTGTCCAACCTGATTCTCTAAATTTTTCAGAGATGCTACCTAACTTTGGATCATTGTAGATTGGTTTTAAATTATTGATTCATTCTTCACGATGTATTCTTTAAGGATATGTTCTAAAGTAGCATATTGCTCAGATGTTGCTTGCTTCTGCCCTTGTGCTTACTGGGCAAAACTAGGAGGATATGCTAGTCTGTTATGTGTATTTGAGGGGCCTGCACTTTTATTGTTCTAAGAGAAATTTGGGTGCATCATCCAACCATAATTATACATATTGGAGTAGGGGTTGTTATTGTATTTCTGTTGAAACTCCCTACATAATTGACAAATGCTGGCGGCCATGTGCTGTGAATTCTAAAGATGATGTATCCTAAGCCATGATGCATATGTTTATACATGTGAAAATAACAAAAAAATGCTTATTATGAAACTTACGATTAATTGTGCAAGTACATACATGTGTAGGAGATAGGAACACAAAAACTTAAACACATACCTTAAAAAATGTATCTCGAGAGCCACATATCCATGAAGGCGGTGAGCGCCATGGACCGGTTTCCATACTGAGCACATTATTTGGCCTCCCACCTTAGGGCTTTCTTCTTTGAAGGTGTCTCCACATCCTTAAAGATATGGCAGGGCCATCTAGAAAAATTTGCGGTCCTACTAGGGACACTGTTAGTGTTGGGCTTGCAAGACTTTGGTACACCCTCCTTTAGGAGCCTGAGAGTCTCCCTCTCCTCGGGAGTGGAAGCACTTGAAAAGGCATCGTGATTACCAAAGAATGGAAGAAGCCTAAGCATGTACACATCCTCCAAAGTAGGTACAAACTCCCCCCAACAAGCGATGAAGGTGTGGCTCTGCTTATTCCAATGTAACACCAAGGCGTCCAAAGCAGTGTAGTCACAATGGATGTTGAGGCACGGAGTGATCCTTAAAGTTTCACAGATGCCTGCCTCTCTCAAAGTGTGACATACTCTGAAACATAAAAAAATGTACTCACACCATTCAAACCGACTTATCATGGGCCTCATGTGACAACCGCATGAAATAATCGACAGAGGGAAATCACCGTGAGTTAACCAGAACAACGAAATTGATGTTGCTTTCAAGCCATCACAGTCCCCGAAAACCTCTTTTACCATCAATAGTGCAGAAGATGAAAGAATGCCCACCTCTGGTCTCCTCTACATCCCGTGAATGATTCACTTGCTATTTTATCAGAAATACCCCACAGGTTTGGAGAACATTTTGGCGTCATAGAATTTCTGCTATAAGTGCGGATGATTTTCTTGGGAACTATGTAATCTGATGCAAATGGAAGAAATAAATTAAACTGAGAAGAAGAGAGATAGAGCTTCAGAGGTCGCGATAGATAAGAGGGGGGAGAGGTTGAAATTGGAGGCTTCCAAAGGGTAAGTGAGGAGTCCCCCCTCAATCAGTGTGTATTTATAAGTAGGGGAGGGGTGGAAAGACGAAAACTAAAGGGTGCGCCTTTACATGCCCCCTACTTTATGCTTAGAGGTGTCCTTCACTGCACACTTTTCCTTGATTAAGGGGATGTAATGATGGAACTTCAATGACATGACTCTCATGCCTTTTGGTGCATTTAATATGATTGACGATGACTCATGGTTTACAAAACAACATGGAAGATAAAGTGCTCAATTAGACTGAATATGTCCAAGCTTGAATGCTCTTCCTTCAACCTTGAACACGGGGGAATGTGAATAGTGAGCCACCTCATCATGAATGATATGTCAAAATATACACGTGGCATCAAAGAATGACTCAGATGGCACCTACGTGGCATGACAAGGGCAACGTAGGATCATAAAAAATATGTTTGTAAGGGATGCCTCTTAAACGTATAAAAGCAGTGTGCCCGATAATTATACTTGTAAGGGATAGTCTTGAACTTACAAAGGTGGAAAGCTCATAAATTATAAGTTAAGTATTGTAATCTACCTTCAAGTTTAGTGACAAAGGCTTGAAGGCTATTCTTGCTTGGGAACAATCTAGGGGTTGTGGTCTGATAGGAATAGGATAATGTTACGCTACACCAAGAGAGAAAAATCTCCTAAAAAAATATGGCCTCCTTTATCACATCGGATGTTCCCCCTTCTAATAAGGAAGGGTCAAAAGGCGTGATGTGCCACCTTCAGGGTTATTCCCCATCATGCTACCTTTAGAGAGCCCAAAGATGGGTATCACAGTGTAGCCCCTTTGGGAATCCCAAAGGTGGTTACGATGGTCCATCCCCTTTTGGAGTTCCCAAAGGTGGGTGTTAGTACATAAGCTTTTGAGGAAGCCCAAGGGAAGGTAGTAAAGTTCAAGCCTTCCATTTGTGGTTTGGTTTGTTATGCGACTGCTCAATGTCATGAATGCACGACTAGTTGAGGGCATAAATCGTGGTAACTTTTTATGAACGTAACCACGTTTTGTGAGTGTGACCATAGTCTGGGTGTGGCCATGTTTATTATGAGTGATTTTCAGATCGCTGTATAGGACAAAACCATGGTCCCTACTTGACCTCATCTTATAAGAGGGTCATTTACTTCATTATGGGGATCATCACTCTCACACCCCCTACGTCAAAATCAAAGAATATTCTACACGTTTTCTCTTCAACCTTAGAGAAGTAAATGCATTTTGTCACCTTCTTGAGGTTGACTTAAGGTGCTTCTCCTTCACCGTTTTAGTCACACCATTCCCACGTTCCTAGGTTTACTTGTTATAGACTTGGTCACTCATTTCCACATCACATGAAAAGCCCTAAACAATCTTCTACTAGAGGTTGTAAATACACATCGATATCAATCCCTGATTGTTTCAGAAAAGATATTAACAACGTCAAAAATTAGAGTTATCTTTTGGTTTTCAAGCTTAATTCATTAGGAATTTAAGAGTGATATGTTAGTATCTAGCTTTATTTCAATATTTTCCTATTTTATTTCCGTTCTTAGGGTTAGGCACTTAAAAGAAAAATCAATATTTTCCTAATATAGCTAGATTATTTGGTATTAGATGAGTAGATTGTGCATTTAATTTGTTACCTTTTGGGTAGAGCTTTAAGGCTGGAAGTCAACTGGCCAGATGTTATAGCATAAGGAAGCCACATCGCTACAGTAGTAGATATGCATACGTGGTAGGGAGTTTTGATTATTTAGTTCAGCTGGCACCTAGAAGTGAGCAAAGAAGCTTCCTCTATAGACAAGCCAGGAAAAGTTAAAAGAAAGAGTGGTCAAATAAAAATGGATAGTGTTGCTTGTCGAACATGGTACAAAACAAGTCATTATGACAAATAATTTAGAACAACCTATTGGAGAAGTGTCTCTTAAACTATCTTGTTTTTAGATGTTAATGTTCGAGAAGTTGTTCTAGTTACACTTGTGGATGGAGGAAGCTTCCTTCAGGGATAAGAGACATTTTATGGAAATCCATGCAGATACTATCTTATCTCGATGAAAAGTTTACCTTTATGTTATGTTTATTGTTCTAATAATGACTATATTTCTTATTGTGATACTAGGCACGATATAAGATTCATGACTTATGTGAAAAGAAAATGATACAACAAATTGGTCGCATTTAGTCATCTTCTAAATCATTTCTTGTGGAAAATAAGAGAAGAATGAGACGAAGAATAAATGTTACTTAGACTTAAGCCTGGTAACATCAAATAAATTCAAGACTGGAAATATTTCATCAAGGAAAAATAAGTGCAAGATTTAATAGAACCACAAGTATTATTTAAACTAAAGAACTAATATTTTTTGGGATTGTGTCTGATATTGAGTATTTGATTTTATGTAGGCTACATGTGATAAATTCAAGAATGTGAAAAAAAGTCAGATCCCTTATACTTGTAGCCATAAAGGATATGCTCGATTGATCGACGAATTGGTAACACGTGTATAATTTTTTTTTTTTGTTGAAGTTGCTAAATTCATACTTTTAGTTAAATATGTGTTCTTTTGTTTGCAAAAAGAATAGTTCTGATCCAAGCTCGATAAAGAGAGTTGGCGTTTGGATTGAAGCACATAAGAGGAAAAATTGTGAACCAGTGAAGTTAGAAGTTGTGAGGCTATTTTATGTACATTATTATATGTGAATAGCTGGGTAGGATTTCAAAAATATGATGTTTAACTTTGAGATTTCATTATTTTATCATAAAGTGAAACAAGTTCAGGTTGAGCATTCTAACTCTGCTACACAAAATTTGAATGATGACGGTCTTGGTATAGTTTTTGCCAAAGAAAGATGCGGACGTGTGAGAGGCCTTGCCAAGGGGGTTGTATCTACAACATTCAATTACATTAAAACAAAATGATTCTAAGATGAAGGTCTTAAAAGATAAGTACAAGACAGTGCAATTGGGGGAGGTGAAGTCTATGTCAGCAACATTTTCAAAAATCAAAATTAAATAATATATTTTTTTATATCATTATTGATATAACTAATTGAACTTCTTCACTAGTGATTTTTTATTGTTATCTATCAGCGTCATCTGGGCAATCAAAGTGACTCACAATAAAATTTAGCTATAGCTTCTCCTCTGGTAAGGTTCTTGAATAGTAATTGTAAATCATGGTTATTCGAGTTTTTTTTTTATCTTTTATGCTTATACTTGTTTTTATTTATTTATTGATAAGAGTGTCAACACTTATATACCAAAATATTAATTGTTGGAGCAACCCCTCATCTTCTCGCTCAGAGAAAATTTCCCAAGCGTCGTTTTAGAGTAACCTTTCTTCTTCCCGCTCAGGGAAAATTTCCCAAGCACCATTTTAGAGCAACCTTTCCTCTTCCCGCTCAGAGAAAATTTCACAAGAGTCATTTTAAAGCAACCCTTCATCTTCTCACTCAGAGAAATTTTCCCAAGCGTCATTTCAGAGCAACCTTTCGTCTTCCCACTCAGAGAAAATTTCACAAGTGCCATTTCAGAGCAACACTTCATCTTCCTGCTCAGAGAAAATTTCCCAAGTGCCTTTTCAGAGCAAACTTTCATCTTCTCGCTCAGAGAAAATTTCACAAGCGTTGTTTCAGATCAACCATTCCTATTCCCTCTCAGAGAAAACTTCCTCAGCGTCGTTTCAGAGCAACCTTTTGTCTTCCCTTCATTTTTTGTTACATATTTTTGTTTCTTTATTTTTTCTCCCATTTCCTTTGCTGCGGGCTCCTTGGAGAGTTTCTCCCATTTCTGACGACTTAGGTTCAAATGAATCACCATGGCTCCATTTGCATTCTAAGAAAATGACTTATAAACTACTCATTTTCTTTAGAGAGAATGATTCAGGTTCAAGTAAAGAATCATGGCCTCATTTCCACTTTGAGAGAGACTTACAAACTATCCGTTTTCAAAACTTAGGTTTAAATAAAGAACCTTGACGCCATTTTCGCTTTGAGAGGGACTTACAAACTGCCCATTTTTAAGGACTTATGTTTAAATAAAGAATCATGACCCTGTTTTCACTTTGAAAGGGACTTACAAACTACCCATTTTCAAAGATTTATGTTCAAATAAAGAACCATGACTCTGTTTCCTCTTTGTGAGCAGCTTCAACTTGGGATTTATAGGACTTGATTTTAGTATTTCCATTTACAAGTATTTTTTTGGAACATAGTTTTTAAAGCTACTATTTGACAGGCCGTTGTTAATCTCTCTGTTGAGGATGTTGTTGTTAACCCTTATATTGGAGATGTCGTTGCCATAGTTTTTTGTATGTTTTTGTAATTTTTCTTTCTTCAAGACTTTGCAATTTTTCTTTATTCTTTTATTTACTTCTCACTTTGTCTTTTTTGTTCACTTTTCTTTCCTTTCTTTCTCTTTTCATTTTCCACTTCTTCTTTTATCATTTTCACTTTTTCCTTTATCCACTTTCACTTTCTCCACTTATTGTATTTCTTCCTTTCTTTTCTTTTTTATTTTCTTAGATGAAACCAACACAACCACTGATTGCTTGACCTCACAATTTACATCAAGTTCCCTTTTTTGAATTTATTTTGAATCTTCATTCGGTTCTCACATTATTTTCATTTGTTATCTCTTTTTTTCTCGCTTTCATATTTCTTCCTTTCTCCTTTTTAGGTTTTTTTCTAAATGTGGAATACTCATTCCAAGATTCCATCTTACTTCCTTCTTTGCAATTCTCTTTCCTTTTCAAACTTCTTTCTTTTCAGAGCTTTTCATTCTTTTCAGAGCTTTTCCTTCTCGGAACTTCCTCCTTTTTCAGACTTCTTTCCGTTTTGGTTTCCTTTATAGGATTGTGCTATAGACACCATTCTTCATTTCCTTTAGAAAGTAAAATCCTTCATAGACATGAACTCTTGGTGAGCTCAGGGGCCCGTTTCTATTTTTTTTAGAAAGTAAAAGCTTTTATGGACATAAGCTATTGGTGAGCTCAGGTGCCCATTTCCGTTTCCTTTAGAAAGCAAAAGCTTTCATGGACATAAGCTCTTTATGAGCTCAGAGGTCGATTTCCTTCTGAGATCGATGTCCGTAAATACTCCCAAGGACATTAACTTCTCACAAAACTCAGGGGCCCTAAATTTCTCGCCGGGCTTTTGCTAGAGTCTCACCATTTCACTTTTCTTTATCTTTTTCCCGTACACATTGCTACAAGAATGTTGAACAACACCATATATAATATTTTAATGGAATGAATAGGGAGTGAATATAGCGTAACTTTCTTCTAGAAGCTTGAATTTCGTTCCGTAAAGAATTTTAAGAAATTGACTTCGGTAGCTTTGTAGTGACGTATGATTTGTCTCATAAGTTTAGATGTGTTGATGAAGCTTAATAAATGAAGCCGACAATTTTGTACAACATCCTCCATGAGAATTTCCATAACTTTTTATTAGGATCTATGAAGTAAATTCTATAAAATTTACCGAGAAGTTGACTTTTGTATCTTTTTGATAATATAAGATTTTCCATGTAGTTGACTCCCAGTAAATTTAGTTTCATATCCGAAGTTGATCTTTCAATATATTCTGCTTTCTCGAATAGCCTTCAATAAAATCGTCATAACTTTTTCTTGTCAGCTCCAAAACCAATTCTGTAAAATTTTCCAACGAGTAGACTTCCATATTTTCGTAATAGTATATGATTAGCCATTTGAGCAGCTTCTAATTGATGCAGTATAATTTCCAAAATTTACTATTCTGCATAATCTTCATTTCTAAACAACATGCGCGCAAAGTATCGCAACTTTTGACTGGGAGCTCCGAATTGATTTCTGTAAAATTCTACAAAAAGTAGACTTCCATATATTTCTGATGAAATAGGATTTGTCATGTAGTTCCAGAATTTTCCATTTCTGTTATCATTTCCGCTCCCATTTTTATTTTCCACTCTCGTTGCCTTTTTCCACTCCCGTTGCCTTTCCCGAAGTGGATAGCTGTTTCTGTTCTCACGATTTTCTCTGTTTCTATTGTCAAGAGATCTAGTTGTTAATACTTTTATGTTTTCAAGACATTTTTCGTGTCGCGTCCGATCAGTCTAGCTTTTTGAGTTCATCTAACTCATCGGACGACTAAGAGTTGTTTGATCTAGCCCAAGTAGACATAAGGATGACAAAAAGACTTTGCAACAAATTAATTGTTCCCATTGAGAAGAGGATCTAGACGGTTACTTCAAGATCTTCCCACTCAGAGCTCCCACTCCCAGCGTTCCCGATGCTTAGATCGAGGCTCCCTCAAATTCTGATCCTCCTCCTTCACCAGCACCTGTTGTGCCCGCTGTGGGTACTCCCGCTTCGGGAAATGCTGCCGGGTCCTAGAGCACTACTGCTGGTGAACCTTTACCAGCTCTGTGGAGGTTGAAATTATTTTCCAATGCTACCGTTCTAGAATATGTGAGTTTCCTTGACAATGTTGTGGCTTCTGACGTTGTCTTTCATGACATTCAGCCTGACGCTGATACTAATAGCACGAAGAGGCTTTGTATTGGCGAGCTTGTCAACAACATGAGCCATGATTTGATGCGGGTAAAATTTTCTTTTCCTTTCTCAAAACATTTCTTTCCCCTTGTCATGACTTTTTTGTTCTCGTTGTTTGTTCATCCCTTATTTTTCTGCACTTTTGCACATGGAAAAGAGAAGATCTTCGAATATACATCGATCAAAATTTTATTTTTTTCATTTATCAATCAAGAAGGATTTTTTTATAGCTTGAGATAACCTTAAATTTAAAATTTGAATCCAAGATTTGATTTGATTTTAAGATTTTAAATTTTAAATAATCTTATCATAATAAGTTTCAGATAAGATGTTTCAAAATTCAAAACATAATCTTAAATTTGAATTAGAATGTAGGATAATTTAATCAAAGTAAATTTTAGATAAAATATTTTATTGTTTAAAAGACGATAATCTTATCATATCAGATAGGAAATTTCGAAATTCAAAATTCAAAATATAATTTAAGATTCAGATTTGAATGCAAATTCAAAATTTTGTTTATCATATAATACATGCATCAAATTGATTTAACAAATTCTTTTTTTGACCTTTCCAAATTTATTTTTCTTTATTTCAAATAATAATGGCGTAAAAGAAATAGGTCCATAATAACGTTAATCGAATAAACAAGGAACGTGCTTACCCATTTTTACTTCCAGTTTTGTTGCCATGTCGTTTCCATTTCAGCTTTCAATTTGTTTTCATTTTCAGTGTCGTACCCGTTACCATTTTCATTCCCGTTGCCACGACATTTCCAATGCCATTATCATGACGTTTCCATTGCCGTTGCCATGTCGCTTCCCATTCTCATCGCCATAATATTTCTCTTCTTTTCAGAGCTCTCCATTTTCAGAATTTCCTTCTTTCCAAACTCCCTTCTTTTCAGAGCTTTCTCTTTTCGCAACTTCCTTCTTTCCAAACTTCCTTCTTTTTAAAGCTCTTTCTTTTTAGAGCTTCATTCTTTCGAAACTTCCTTCTTTTTAGAGCTCTTTCTTTCTAAACTTCCTTCTTTTTAAAGCTCTTTTTTCCAAACTTCCTTCTTTTTAAAGCTCATTCTTTTCAAACTTCTTTTTTTCATTGCTCTTCATTATTTTTAAAGCTCTTCTTTTCAAAGTTTCCTTCTTTCCAAACTTTCTTCTTTTCAGAGCTCTTTCTTCTTAGAGCTTCATTCTTTTCAAAATTCCATCTTTTCCATGGCCCGCTCCGTGATTGGCTAAGCAAGCTCATTTCATCTGTGATTCATTTCCCTTTGTCATACGAAGTGACTTCAATGTTCTTGTAACAGGCATGGTGGCTGGCTACCAGCTTTGGTTGCTATTGTGTTCACTTCCATATCCATTTTTCGAAATTGTTTGGTTTGGTTTTGAGCATTTTGGGAAGGGATTTTTGAGTTTTTTTTCTCATATCTTAAAGAGAGCACCAAATGTAAAGGAAAAAATTCACAATCTTTGATAATCGATCTTAAATTTTTTTATATCATAATATGCAAATCAAAAGAATAATTTAGAGAGAGAATGAGAAAATAAAGACACCATGATTTACGTGAAAAACCCTTAAAGGGAAGAAATCACGGAGAGACTTTGATTATATTTCATTATGGAGAAAGGGTTTACAAGACTAATGCAAGCTACATAGTTAGCTTATTTCTTATGAGTGTTGAGAGTTGTTCTCTTATGTTTGGAGTTACATCTTACCTCTATTTATCTTCATATAATCTGATACAACTTATCTAATTCTATCTGAAAATAGGATAAACTAAATATTCCTCTGAGATCTAGTTTATTAACATTAACAACTTAAGTAAACATTGACCGCCTGATTAAGCAAATGGTCTGGATTCGCTTCTCTTTAGATTGCCATGTCGGTAATCCATGTACTTTCGTCTAAATGATCTGTTTTTCATAACCGCCTAGTTGATCCTATGGTTCTCACTCTATCTTCTCTTCGATGGAGTGTTCAGTCTAGATCTTTCCATGTGTCATGTGAAATTTTACTTTCACACAAAGAAAACTATCCATCACTGACCTAAAATAGGGACCTCGAATGGCAAAATCGTTGACTCATGCGACGGCTATTTTACCAACTTCCTACATGCGACAGCTTTTGATGGTATCTCAAATGACTTTGAACAGGCAAAGGCGACTCATGTTGTAGATTTAGGGTGGTGACTCGCGCGACAAAATAGATGGGAATAGGAAAAAAAATCTGCCAACGAAATTCTGAATATTACTATTCAAACTCTGATTTTTTTAATCTAATAAAATCCAGATCTGAAATTTCTGCTCCTTCATTATTGATCCTTTCTCAAAAGCTCTATCAAAAATTTGTTCGTGAAAGTAGAGAACTCTCCCACATTCCTTCACAATGACCCACTTCCAACATACCACTCCCCAGTGGAGTTACCATTATTTAGGGGTCGAACCGGTCGGATACATGAACACAAGAAAAGTGGTTGAGTTGGCTACTACAACACAAGAAAAGTATATCCTAGCCAATAAAAGGAGATTAGAGCATTTGAAACTATAACATTGACAAATTCCTCAAGTTTTAGTTTCTAACCACAGATTCACTAGTAGAATGGTGAAGACCTTTTGCGAATACCTAAGAATTATCAACTGGATCTCCACACCCTATTATCCATAAGGAAACAAATAAGCTGAGAGGTCGAACTGAATTATACTTGATAATATAAAGGCGCCTAGAATCAGCAAAAGGAAAATGAGTTGAAGAATTGCCAGCAGTGTTGTGGGCATACATGACAACTCCTAGAGAGGTAACGGGTGAGACACTATTCGCTCTAGCCTATGGTACTGAAGTAGGGATACCTTTGGAAATTAGGAATCCCATTTTGAGATCAGATCTGACTAAGCTATAAGAATTCATGAAAGAAAACCTTGACTTATTAGAAGAAATAAGAGAGGCAGAAATTGTACGAATGTCTAATTACAATTAGAAAAGAAAAGCCTACTTTTAGAGAAGAATTAGAAAACAGGAATATTAGAAGGGAGATATAGTTCTGAAAAAGATCTTTCAAACGAAAGGGAAATTCGGTCCATCTTGGAAAGGGCCATACATTGTCAAAAAGGTAGGTGGCAGGGGATACCATCATCTGACAATTGAAGATGGAACAGAATTGACGAAGCTGTGTAACGCCAGTTCTCTTAAGAAATGTTTTGTTTAACTTATTAAATGTTGTTACAATGAATAATTTTTTTCGTGTTTTTTCCGGCAAGGGTTTTCCACATGAAAAACTTGTGTAAACTCTCTTCTTTATCTCTTGAAATTAAATCTAGAAGTAAAAAGCTCGGCGGCATAGAAGTCAAAGCCCTTGAGAGCGGGAAAAACTCTATCTCTAAAATGTTAAAAAATGAGTATGAGAAAATGTCGACGCTCCAAAAGCCTAAGTCTCTGAAAGCATGAAAAAACCCTCTCTCTAAAATGTGAAACCTTAAGGTAGACGGTTTAAATGCCTTAATCCTTAAGAGCGGGGACGCCTTCTCTCTGAAAATATAGAATAAAAAAGGTCGGCGGCCTAAAAGCCAAAGCCCTTGGGTGCAGAAAAAACCTTCTCTCTAAAATGTGAAAAATAAATAAAGGAAGCATAGGAAAATGCAAACAATAAATAAGACAAAGTGTAATGAAACAAAGAAAGGAAAACAACAAAGTGGAAGTGGGACAAGAAGTCACATCCGTCCCAAAGAAGAAACCAAAAGCCAGTCTTTGAAAGCAGATAAAGAGTAAAGAGGGCAAACAAAAGCACTGTAAGCAGAAAAATCTTTAAAATTTGCTACTACTCTTAAGTGTTAAACCGTTTTCTGTCTTTTCTTTAAATATATGGAAGGTTAACAATGGAAGTTGTTAAAGGAAAATACCTTATATTTTAAATTACTTGTTAAATTTTTACTAAGTGTTGAGCTGCTAAGGAAAAGATACTAGGTGTTAAACTACTTACTAAATTTTTACTAAGAAGTAACAAAAGAAATGATAGAAATTATAAAAAAAAGAGATCATTTCATTGATAAAAGGGAAAATTACAAAATGATCTTTAAAAAAATAAATATAAACTACAAGTACATAAAATAAAAATCACAGGGAAAGTAAAAAGTTAAGATTCTTTAATGGGGATGACTTCAACAGCGGGAACAAAGGAGTCAACAACGACATCCTCAACAGCGGAAACGTAAGCATCCACTTCGGCTTGTGATATTGAAACATCTTCGAGAGGGACTTTGGGAGGATTGTTCCCCTTCGCATCCTTGGAAGACGTCTTCCATCTCTTTCTGTCTCCGCTCAGCCTCCTCCTAGGCTAACTATACAACAACCAATTACTCCCCAGAAATAGTCAAACACCTCTCGGACTCCTCCAAAGCTTCCTTTGTGGCCTTCAATGAGTCCTCTAGCTTAGCAAGCTCTGCCGCAGCCGTCGCCGTGCCTTGGGCGAACTCCTCCATTGTCCCCTAGAGATCAGCCTCCCTCTTCTTCAGTCACTCAATCTTAGCTTGGTGACTATCAAGGACTACGTGGCACCCTTCATCCTCCTTCTTCCACTGTGTCGTAGACTACTCACTTGCCACGAAATGTTCCTGGAGACTGTTGTGAAAGATAATGGCCTGCAAGATAAACAAAGGGAGAAAAATCAAACATTAGAGGATGAAGAACATAAGCAAAGAAAGCAGGAAAAGGAAATGAATAAAAGAAATATGTTTATTAGACCATGACTCAGGGAACAAAGCTAGTTCCCAAAAAACATATTTCAAATAGTTTTCATGTCCATTTTAGATTGGACCCCACGAAGCACGACATGTGCTGAACGGGGGTCGTTGTGGAAGATTACATAAGAGGGGATCGGAGGAACATCATGGAAGCGCCTTCATATCCTCCCTTTGAGATCCGGAGGAGTGAACGGAAATATTCTCCCTCTGCTTTAACTTCAGGGGAGGAGGACGAGAAACTAAACGCTGCTGAGAAACCTCTCCAAGAGCTACAGGAGCAAGGGGAATGACTAGAGAAGAGTCTGCAAGGGTAACAGGAATTTTAGTAGTAGCGGGTGGAGGGCTAGGAGCCGCTCTGGAAGAACTTAGGGGATGAGGTGCGAGATAATAGTACTGGGATCTATTACGGTATTTGATTATATAACAGGCTGAAAGCTTATCGACACTTAAATCTAATTTATGTCTTCTGTTTAAGTCTTCAAATCCCAAAAGTATCCTATAGGAGCTAGGGGTGAACTGGGAGGGAGCCAGCCCTACTGTGTAGAAGAATTGTTGAAGGAAAGGGGAAAAAAGAAACTTGAACCCTAGAGCTATATACATTTGGCGAAGGGTAACCACTCTCTCCCAAACTGTAGACGACGTCGGATGGAAAGGCATCCCTATGGGAAGCTATAAAATGATTGAGCTCAGCTTGGGTTCCAACTAAAACAACGGGGGGCTTAAACCTATCGGTACGGCCGCGTGCCATGTTTGAAAAGGGGAATTGGAAGAGACATTTTGGAAAAGACAAAACCATCGCCTGCACTAGCAAATGACATGGTGACAACTGAAAAAATAAATAAAATAAAATGCACGCTACATAGAATAATTGACAGTGGGAAGCTAAAAAGACAAAAGGAAATGATAAAAAGACGTTTTGCAGAGGGAACTTCAGCGAAAGAGGAAAATGAAGCCACAACTCAAGTAAGGCACGTGTCTCTCTCTTCTATTTAATTAATATTATGTATTTGTTATTTTCAAGACTTGTAGGTTCTCGATGGATGACATAAAAAGAGGAAGTGATTGATCAAGTCCCTCATAAATGCACATGAAAATCAAAGTTCCTTATCATTACACATCAATAAATAAAATTTTATTGAATGTAATGGGATGCAAATGAACAGAGGAAAACCCTTTTGAGAGTGTACAAAAAGGACCAACCAAAGGAAGCTGCGTAGACTGTCGATGTGGAAAAATGAAAGAGCAAGCGGGAAAGCTAAGCGAGAAGAAGAAAGCCACGGAGGCCATCGACGTGGCAGGGCAGGAGTGTTAAAAGGAAGGAAAGACCCATTTAAGGGTGGTTTAGCCGTTGCAGCCAAATTCCCCCAAATCTGGGAGAATATTCTGGTAATTTGTTAATTATGCTTGTAAATCCTCCAAATCAAGTTGTAATCTCTTAATTATGGTTGAATTTTCCTAGAATACAGTGAATATTCCATCTTTAGGAGAAAAATCCCGTTTTGAGTGTGTGTCAGGAAAGAATCCTTTACAGTGGTGAGAAATAGAAGCATATATTTCCTTTTTGAAGTTTTTGTTTTTTGGGATTTTTTATTTCATGGATTTCAAACAATGAAATAGAGATATATCGTTTGATGTCTTGAATATGTTGATCGTTTTGAATCAGACTAATGGTGTTATTTATATACATACAGCATATACATGGATGGTCATATTTATTCTATACTTTTAAGATTTTTACTTTCTCCTTGTAAAGGCATCGCTTCGCCAAGTCTGTAAGCATGTGATATGTAAAAATGAATAAGGCCATTGAATGTGCCATAGAGCGAAATGAAGTATGTGGAACCGTCAAACCCACAATGAACAATCAAAAACAAGAAAAATAGCTGCAAACTAATGCAAGATAGGTAAGTTTTCCCACTAAAGTGGTGGACGAGATCTTATTGGCTAACGCCAAGGCTCAGGAGTCTGGCAAAAAATTGAGCCTTATTGGAATATTCACTGGTAAATGCGGAGATTACATGTTGAATATCATGCATTCTAGGAGATTCTTTTGACAAGTAAATCCAGGGTGGCCTAAATTTACTTATTGAATAATTCATGAATAATCCACAAGAAGTGAACCACATACATGGGGAACAAGGCGGCATCCAAGGCTATTTAAAATTATTTTTTGAAAGCAAAGTATGGGCTATATTCTAAACCATATTCTAGGGGTTGCTTGCTATTGAACACTAGATGAGGAACCAAATTGGGCCGGAACTCTCGGGTACAAGATCAGTGGTTCGATTTTTTACCTATACTGGTAAATCAACATTATTCAGTTGAAAACCCCATTTTGAGTCTTAAATCTTTTGAATCTTTGTTGGCCAGTCGAATTTGAGCAATAGTCCGTGTGAAAGGCCTTTAGCAATAATTCTAACCTTACTTGCTTTATTAATCCGTTTAAAAGATGTGTTATAGGGTTTGATACCTCTTTTGAGTATGTTTAGATCAATTACTATAGTGTTTGGTTGTAAGTTTATGTTATAGGATGTGTTAGCTCTTTGAATATGTTTGTATCAATTGAAGTTTATGGAATGGTGAGTATGTGTCATTTTCATATAAATATAATTAGCACTTGAAATGAGTGTTGCATGTGCTTCCCATATAAATTAGAGTGAGGATATGTATTGTAAGCTCACAATAGTACTCAACACCTACAAGGAATGACCACATGTATGCAATTAATAAGTTTATTTATTCTTTATAGTTATAGTTTTGCATGATGGATAAAGATTGAGTGCATTATAACAGGTAATGAAAATTAACTCTCATGCTATTTAAATCTTAGTATTGAAATAGATAGTCTAAATAGTTAGATTTTAGTTTCAAATTAATAAATCTTCAAACGAGGACATCTAAGGAAAAAGAGAATTCATTAGAAAAGCCAGAAAGAATGCAGATTATCTTGAAAAAACTCCATGTCCTTGTAAGAAGTCTAGGAATATGAGTAACCAATGTCCTAATGGTCTTTACTAGCATTTAATTATCAAAGGCATGGATCCTACGTACACAAATTGGTATCAGCATGGAGAACCTATTAGATACGATGAAAATGATGAAATAGATGCGGTTGATGATGCTTATAACTTATATGAAATCATATATGAGCATTAGGAAGAGTATATGAAACATTCTGAGCGAAGAGATGAGGACTTTAACAAAACATTGGATAATGCCAGAACTCCTTTATATCCTAGTTGTACAAAGTGCACAAAGTTATTAGCCATTATAACTTTCTACAAACAAAAAACTGTAAGTGGGTGGACTAAAAAGAGTTTCAATATGCTTTTAGAGATTTTGGTTGTTATTTTAACCCCTAAAAATGTGCTACGCAATTCCATATACGCTGTGACAGATTTTCTTAAAAAAATTAATTTCGGGTATACCATTATTCATGCATGGCTGAATGATTATTGTTTGTTTAGAAAAGAGATGAAAAAAATCTAAAGACATATCTGAAATGTTGTTTTCAAGATGTAAAACTGATAAACATACGAATAAAATTAGAAAAGATGTTCCCATGAAAGTTCTACACTATTTCCCCATAATTCCATGGTTCATGAGAATGCTTGTCTCCGGAAAATGCGTCACCTAATAGATTCTATGGCATGCGACATGGTGAATCATCAATGGCCATGTTTTAATAAGATATAAGAAATCTTAGACTTTGCCTTGTAGCATATGGTATCAACATGTTCAGGAGTTTAAGTACCAACTAGAGTTGTTGCCAGTTATGCTTGTAACATACAACTTATCACCCTCACTGTGCATGAAACAAGAAAAGTATCATCTTGACATTATGGATTCCTAGTCCAAAGTAATCTGACAATGATATTTATATTTATTTGTAGAGGATTTGCAAGATTTATGGATTAATGGTGTGCAAATGTACGATTCATTCGACAAAGGGTTTTTCAATCTGAATGTAAATTTACTGTGGATGATTAATGATTTTTCAGCTGATGGTAATTTTTCTTGATGCACTACAAAGGGAAAGAACGCATGTCCTACTTGTGGAATGATACTTACTCACGTTGGTTGAAATATAGCAAGAAGTGTACATATATGGGACATAGATGTTATTTTCCACCATATCGTCATTTAAGGGCAAAAAAATCTTGGTTTGAGGGAATTGAAGAGAAAGATAGTGCTCCTAGATTCATGACTTGAGGCACTATTACTCGAGAACTTAGTGGATTTATGAATGATTTCGAAAAGGTGCTAAGAAAAAAAAAGGAAAAAGGACCGAGGAAGTTACTATCATTTGGTAGAAAAGATAAATACATTTTTATCTACCCTATTAGGAGGTACATATTTTGTAAATTTATAAAATATGTCTTTATTTACTTTTGTCACAACTTGGTAAAATTTGACATTATGCCATCTATTTTTAATTTTTGTCGGGGTTGACATTATGTCATAATTTAGAGTTTCTAGTGATGTTATCCTTTAAGGGCGGCCAATATCAAAAGGAACACCAATTACGATGAGTGATGAATTATGGAAGAGGCATCATCGTTATGTCATGTTGAACATGACTATGGTTGCACCATATATGTAGTAAGTTATCTAGTCACATGACACATAGTATACATTAATAACATTAAAGTCCACTTATTTTAATCAATTTATTAGGATACATTTGAAGGAGTTGAAGCAATATGATAGATCTCTTGAAAAGAATGGCAATCTAATGTGAACATACTTTAAGCTTGTCTAACAAATGCATGTATCTTCATCTTCAACAAATGAGCATGACTTATTGAGATGGCCTGCAAACGATCTAAGGAAAAGTGCATGTCTTATACTTGCTTTGTCATTAATGGACATCAATTTCACACAATGAAAGTTAAAAAGTCTAGACAAAATAATGGTGTCTCCGTTTAAGCTACTACAACGATGTGTAGATCATGTGCGAAAGATGTTCCATAAGTAGCTGATGTGGTTACTTATTATTGGGTGATAATGAATACTGTTTTGTTAGATTATTACAAAATTCAGCTTCCAATCTTAAAGTGTGATTGGGATAATGTTGGTAATGGTATTAGAGTTGAAGATGGTTTTACTCTTGTAACCTACACCAAGGTCAAAGTCAATTTGTGGAAGCTTTTTATTTTATCATCTCAAGCCAATCAACTTTTTTACTCTAGAGAAAATGATTCCTCCAATTGGTATGTTCTACTTAGAGCCCCACCACGGGGATTTCATGAGATGGAAATCCTTGATGAAGATACAAGTAACATGCAATTAGAATCTGTGACATATAGGATTGGTATATATTATTGTTATCTAACAAATGATGGTGGTGATTTTAGCTTTGTAAGAGAGGATTGTGAGGACTTGCATGTATCATGACTTATTTCCATTAAAGATTTTATAATTTGTGATCTTTGTACATATTCATGAATGAAATCTATTTTGTAATCTATGTATACATTCATCTTTTTTAATCAAGTTTATCTATTTTGTGATCTAGGTGTATATTCATCTATTAATTGGTTGGCTATTTACTAGTTTTCTTTGTTAAACTTACTGGTCTTCTAGTTTATCTATTCTTTGATATAAATGTTTTAATCTTTTGACAGAGGTTCATTTATGGTTCCAATCACTTAGAAAAGGTCTAGCCGGAGGTTAGCTCCATCGCCATGAGAAATACCTACATTAAATAGTATATCCACAACTAGATTCCTCTACAAAAGACACAAGGGGGGCTGTTCATAATTTAATTCCATGTGAGGAATCTCCTAATGATACATCTAGACATGAAATTCTACAACAGGATGCACATAAACATGGATTACAAACTTGTAGGTATTGTGCTGCAATTAATGATCCATTCATTTGGTTTTTTTTTGTTATTTCTTCTCTTTTCTCTTTTTCTTTTTTTAAGGCTAAAGTACCTTTAAATGTCACACTACCATTTACACGAATGCCAATATTGATGATGAAGATACGTGGCTACTTAGTAATGTCATAAGCAAGACTGCTATAGCATTGTTATTTTTCTTTGCTAGTAGACTCATGCCTCTAGCTACCTTTTGAAATGAATGCCATTATTGGTGATGAAGTCACTCGGTCACTCCGCAACGTAATGTAGAGGAGGAGCGTCCATTCTAACTCTATTCATTTTTTCACTTTCTTTTTCTTTAAATCAATGGAAGCAACATTTACCTTAAACATCATTACAACATAAGTACGCTCCCCCAAACTTGAGCATTTATCTCTCATGTAGATTGATTTCATAACATTTTCTCGAAGTTTTTGAAGTTAGGTCTAAATGTTAAGCCTCCCTAAAGTTTGAAGCTATTTAAACCTTTAAAAGCAACAAACCAAAGCTCTAAGTGCAAGGTTTTGGGGGAAAGACTACTCATATGGGAATAGCATTATTAAAGGCTAGCACCATTTAGCTCCTATTATATTTTTTTATTTTTCATTCATTTTTTTTACATCGACTCATTATAAGGCTTCCAAAAATAAAACATTTTCTACTTAAAACCATAATCATTTCATTAAAAACAAACCACACTAAACCATTTAAAGCAAACCAATATTAGCAAATCCGAACAGTCAAAATCTCACATGACACGTGGTAAGATTTAGACCGAAGATTCCATCGAAGAGAAGATACAGCGAGTACCGTAGGATCAACTAGGCGTTTACGAAGTGGAGACCAATCAGATGAAAGTACATGGCTTGCCAACATGATAATCCAAGGAGAAGCTAATCAAGACCATTGAATTGATCAGACCATCAAGATTTACTTAGTTGTTAATCTTGATAAACTCGATTTTAGGAGAATATTATGATAATCCCATTTTCTATGGGATTTGATTATATTTTGTAATCAGCGAAAAGCCTATAAATAGAAGTATATGTAACAACATAAAGAGAACTGAGACCTACACGAGACACATACCTACACGAAATACAAGAGAATATCAAAAGTCTTCCCGTGGTTTTTCTTCCCTTTAAGGGCTTTCCACGTAAATCATGGTGTCTTTATTCTCTCATTCCATCTCTAAATTATTATTTTTATTATTCGTTCGTAGAGGGTTTTCCATACCAAAAAATATTTTATATTTTGGTGCTTTCATTGAGAGTGAGAAAAACTCGAGAAATCCCTTCTAAAATGCTCAAAACCAAATCAAACGCCCGTCAAGAACAAAAACAAAAGCAAAAACAGATCGGCAACATGTTGGAAGCAGAAACAGAAATGACTACGAGTTAGAAGCAGAAACAGAGATGAAAAATGGTAAACTCGTCCCTTGTATATTCGATTAATATATTATTAGCATATTTCTTTTACGCCATTATTATTTCTTTTTATGTCATTATTATGAAAAATGGTACGGCGCTAAATACGGAATCGGTGATGGAAAACAAAAGGCGGGTACGACACCAAATATGGAACTGGCGACGGAAATGGATAGAGGGTACGATGCCAAATACGAAACCTCTGATAGAAATGGAGAATGGGTACAGCATCGACTACGGGAGCGACAACGAAAATAGAAACGGCTATGAGTACAGTAACCAAACACGGAAAAGGAAAATTGATACGACATCGACTACGTCAACAAAAATAGTAATGGAAACGACTATGAGTATGGCATCCAAATTCTGAAATGGAAATGGCTATGAGTATGGAAACCAAATACAGAAATGGAAAACGGGTACGATATCGACTACGATAATAGAAATGAAAATGACTATGAGTACAACAACCAAATATGAAAATGGAAAACGGGTACGGCATCGACTACGACAACAGAAAAGGCTATGAATATGGAAACCAAATACAAAATGGAAAACATGTACGGCATCGACTACGTCAACGGAAATGGAAATGGATATGAGTACGGCAACCAAATATAGAAATGGAAAATGGGTACAACATCAACTACGAGAATGGCAACAAAAATGGAAATGGCTGTGAGTACGGAAACATGTATAGAAAATCAAAATGGGAATAGAAACAAAAACAGAGACGAAAAATGTTGGAAGAGAATTACATGGCAAATATTATATCATCAGAAAGATATCGAAATCTACTATTTGTAGAATTTTTAGAAATCAATTCGGAGCTCTCGATCAAAGGTTATGATAGTTTTTGTTGGTGCTGTTTAAGAAAGTAAATATATTCACGCATTTGTAACATTTAATTTTTAAATTGTACCGATTTATATAGTATTATATGATAATATCTTTAGAAAGATATGGATGTCTATTTCATGAAGAATTTTGCAGGATTTGGAGCTCCAGAATAAAAGTTATGATAATTTTCATCAAAGCTGTTGAGGAAAGCAGATTATGTAGAATAGTAAACTTCGGATATTAAACTGTACTAGCTGGAAGTGAATCATATGAAAAATCTTATATCATCATAAATGTATGGAATTCTACTTTTTGGAGAATTTTATGAAATTTAATTTGGAGCCTTTGATCAAAAGTTATGGTAATTTTTATACATACTATTCAGAAAAGTAAGGCTATTCACATCTTACACATTTAATCTTTAAACTGTATTGATTTAGATAGTATTACATGAAGAATTAAAAATTATTAGAAAGATGTGGATGTCTACTTCATCTACTTCTTGAAAAATTTTGTAGAACTCGATTTGCAGCTCTTGACTAAGTGAACTTCGGAAGTTAAATTGTATTAATTGGAAGTCAATTATACGTCGAATCATATATCATCAGAAACATATGGAAATCAATGCCCTTGGGAGAGGGAAAAATCTTATCTCTAAAATGTGAAAATTAAAGGTCGGCGGTCTTGTGGCCTAAGCCTTTGGGAGCAGGAAAAACCTTCTCCTAGAAATTTGAAAACCAAGATTGACGGTCTTGTGGCCCAAGCCCTTGGGAGCGGGAAAAAGCTTCTCCCAGAAATGTGAAAATCAAAACAAGTGAAAGCCTAAGTATATAAAAGCGGGCAACTCATAATCCTTGTTCTCAGAAGGAAACGGGGGCACATGTTTTCTAAAAGTAAAACATGTCATAGTTCTTTATTTGAACGTAAGTCTTTGGAAGCGGGAAATTTGTATGTCCTTCTCTCAGAATGAAGATGAGATCATGGTTATTTATTTGAGTCTAAGTCCTAAAAAATCATAAATTCATAAGTCCTCTCAGAATGCAGAAAATTAAAACATTCTAGAGATAAGATTTTAATAAATCATTCCTTACTCATTTTAATAAATTATTATGTTATTATTCGTGTACAACATTCTTGTCATTGATCATAACATACGAGAGAAAGAAAAGTAAAATGAATAAACGGGAGAAACTCTATCAATGAGCCCGTAGTGAAAGAAACAGAAAGACATAATAACAAATGAACGAGAAGTAATCATCATCGATAGCAAGCTGACCAAAAAGCTACTCCACAACCGCGAAACGTTTGTAAACGGGACAGAAGAACATAATGGCGGAATGTAAAGGAGAAACCACCACTGACAGCGAACAATCAAAAAGTTGTATGGAAAAACTATGTCGCATATTTTCAAGAAGCATGTGAGAACGGGAATGGACAGACGTAATAATGATCGTAACACTTCAATGAATAAAATTTTGTTGAGTGTAATGGGGGCCAATGAACACTCAAAATATCACATGACATGTCGTAAGATCTAGACCGTAGACTCCATCGAAGAGAAGATAGATCGAGGACCATAGGATCAACTAGGCATTTATGAAGAGGCGACCAATCAGGCGAAAAGTACATGGCTTGCATATGTGGCAATATATGGAGAGGCTAATCAAGCCATTGAATTAATCAGACGGTCAAAATTTACTTAGTTGTTAATGTTGATAAACTTGATTTTAGGAGAATATTCTGATAATCCTATTTGTTGTGGGATTTGATATATTCTATAATCAGTGAAAAGTCTATAAATAGAGGCATGCCTAACAACATAAAGGGGACTGATACCTACACGAGACACATACCTACACGAAATATAAGAGAATATCAAAAGTCTTCTCGTGATTTTTCTTCCCTTAAAGGTTTTTCATATAAATTTTGGTATCTTTATTCTTTCATTCTCTCTCTAAATTATTATCTTTATTGAGGGTTTTCCATAAAAAAAATCCTTTACAAAACCAACATTAAGTTAAAAAGGGCATAGGCCCCCGCCAAACTTAAGGATGAGTAGTTTTCCCATTGCACGCAAATTAAACTAAAAGTATTTTAACAGCAAGAAAAATAAAAATTTCAGCTAAAGAAAACATAAAATAGCCATAAAAAATATCCAGAACAGACCCCCAGTAGAAAATAAAATTAACAGAAAGGAAAAGATTTAAAGAAGTATCTTCTCTAGTTTGCTGTAGCAAGCTGCTGCAGCCCATTAACAATCAATGTTTAGAGGCACTCCTCAGCCGTCCTCTTCCTTTTTAAGCTTCTTGGAGGTCTGAAGATGCCTCTACAATATCTGAATCTCCTTTTGAATTTGTTCAGCAAATGATTTCTCCCTTTCAGATGTCTTTTGTTTCTTTTTAGTACTTGTGTTAGGCTCATTCTTGCTATCCTTCTACTTGGTGGTTGATTTGTCCTTAGGCTTAATGATTTTATGTTTGCGGTGTTTCCTCTTCACTTTCAAATTGTTGTTTCACAGCGATAGGGGTTAGTATCTTCCTTTTCCTTTTATCTTTCTGTTTCTTCTGAGTTTGTTTCGGTGGTTGTGGTAACCCTTCCTCCTTAGAACTCTCTTCTTCCTCATCCTCCAATTGCTCATTTTCTTCATCCAGCTCTTCTTGATCACTCTCAACATTCTCCAATTTTTCTTTCTCCGGTACCTCTTGCTCCATGTCCTCTTCCTCACCAGATTCTTCTTAATCAATTTCCTCTTTTTTCACTGCTTCATCAAACAACTCCTCTTCTTCTTCAATTGGAATGTCTCATTCATCTGCCAAACCTTCCTCCTTTTCAGCTTGCTCACCTTCAACCTGCACACCTTCAGCCTTGCCTTCCTCAGCTTTCTAGCATTGAAGAATAGCTTTTGGAAAGGCAGGCAAAGGCCATACAAGCTTTGTAATATTCTTCTAGAATGTCTTCTTCCAAGCATGATCTCTTGACTGCACATATTCCCAAAAAGATTGTTGTTGCTGCTCTAAATGTTGCAGCATTGCAATAATTTGCTTATTGAAGGCTTCTTGATGGGCCAACTTATCTAAAATCAAAGCAAGGGCCTGCTTAAGGTCTTCTTTGTCCATTGACCTGCGCTTGAGAATCTGCCCGGATGAGGAAGATTACTGAGTATGAGGAGGGTTAAAAGGTTATTTGCCCCTTTCATCTGCAAAACATGCTATAGTCGTAAAGGTTATAGCACCTCTGTTTATTAACTTCTCCTTGTCATTAACATAAGGCACTCCAGACATGAAACACAGTCCAATTATCAAACAGAGAAAAATGAACAACCAATTTTCTTTCTAGCACAAATCCTAATCTCTCTAGAAATAATCCTGCCTCCATTAATAGATTTCCCCTGCAACAAACTTAATCTTTCCTGAGTTATAGTTTGAATGTCGGTTGTTGGTGTAAGATCGATATGGAGCCCCTTTATTAATGGAAAATCGTTAAAAATAAATATTTTGAGATATAATAAAAAAATACTTGAAATGTAAAATGAATACAAAATTAAATCAATCAAGCAATATTTAATAAAAGAATAATTAAATAAATGAAATTATGATTATGCATAATATTATAGTGTGGAAATTAAACGTGTGATAAATTAAGTATGAAAAGTAAATAGCACGTAAATAAAAGAATAAAGAAGAGAGATTTGACACAGTGTTTTTACGTGGTTCAGGAAAATCTATCTCTAGGTTCATGCTCTGAGGATCCCTCCTTGAAGATTTATCCCAAATGTTCTTCTTAATGGTGAAAACCAAACCTTTAAAACGCTTTTGGCTTATGGTGCTAATGAGTCCTTGACAATGGAGCTCGGTCAAGATCTTCAAATCTCTAACAAAATTTCTCTCTCAAAGTGTAGATCTTTCACTTTTTCACTCATAATTTATATTAGCTTCTCTCTAGAAAACATCTCAAATATTTGCTCATATAAGCCTCTCAAATAATAAAACACTACTAAACTTCGCTGGAGAGGAGAGGAGAAGTGTGTTGGAATGAAAATAGTGTGGGGTATTTATAGTGTTGAAAAATAATGTTGAAAATGGTTGGACCGGTTGGAGAACCGGACGGACCGTTCGTCAATCAAGGAAGATTCCTTATCAACGAACTAGTCACACCAGTTTCTCCATCGGTCTGACTGGTTTGAGCAATGAGGAAAGTAATTAGCATAATTTCCAAACCAGTCAGACTGGTCCCAAATCGGTACACCAGTTCCCCACTGGTGTGACTGAATTGGACTCCAAAGTTGAGCCAGTTTGAATGTTAGATTGAGGATGAACTCGTCCATGACATTTTCACAATATTCTATCTGGTTCGATCTTCTACGGTCTGATTCACGAGAGGTTTATTCCAGTTCTAAATTCCTTGAAGCATTCGGAGTTCAACAAACTTTTGTTTAAATTATTTGGAATTTGTTTGATATGCTTCATGCCCTACGTAATATGTTGTGCGTATCTCGCTATGTACGGTTTTGTTTGTCATTAATTATTCTTGCATAAACGTTTAAGATTAAGTATTTTTAACATGATTTTCACTTTATTTAGGACTTACACACTTAATTAAAACATCAGTCCACGTATTATTTATCATCACCAAAATTATCACCTTGATTAGGGTCAATAATCTCCCCCTTTTTATGATGACAAATGATTGATTGCAAAACATATTAGCTATAAACTTCTCATATGTATATACAATAATAATTATAAATTTTCAAAGTTTTAAAAATTCTCCCCATTTTATAATTAATTATATTTCTCCCCCTTTGAAATCATTAAAAAGAATTAAACATGTCATTTATTTAAAAATACTCCAATTTTCATAATTTTTAATATGAGTAAAAAATTCTCCTCATTTCGCAATTAAGTATCCCCTTTGAAATCATCAAAAAGAATTAAAAATTTTAATATTTGTCCCCCTATATGCATTTTTTTTAAAAAAAATCACTTTCCAACATGCTTACAAAAAAAAATCATGTGACTTCTCAAAAATCAAGCTTATTATGAAGGTGGGGCATACTAACCTTGTCTATGTGTGTCATTATGCATGTATGTACCTTTTCATTTGAAATCGGGCTTCTCTTTTCCTTGAGTTTCTTCTTTGAAGTACATCCTCTCTTAGTGAATAGTTTTCGAAGAATTATTTGTGAAGTGCATTAGGTCTTCGTCATCATCTTCACTTTACTCTACCACGTTCTCCATTTCATAAGGCATCAATGATCCCATATGATATTCTTTAAGTGAAAGCGTCTTAAGATCTTTCACTTCTTGAATAGCAATTGTCATGTTCTCTTACGACATTGATAATGACCTAAGAACATTACTCACCAAATCACTATTAGTAAAGTATTACCAAGAACATTAAGAGAACTTAAAATAATATTGAAAGGATCAAAACATATCTTCAATGCTTTCAATTTCATGCATTTTAAACATTTCATACTCATGCATGAGAATACCAATCTTAGAGTCTTTAACCTCATGTGTGCCTTCATGTGTGATTTCTAATACATGTCAAATATCTTTTGTAGATTCACACATACAAATATGATTATATTCATTTATACTTATGGCACAATATAAGACATTTATCGCTTGAGCATTTAAAGATAATTTAATTTTGTCACTCTTGGTCAAATCTCGTGACTTAGGCACGTAAGTAGCATTTTTGACAATTTCCCATAAATTACAATCAAGAGATTGAATAAAAATTCTCATTCTAATTTTTTAAAAGTTGTAATCTATTCCATAAAAAAATGGGGGTTTTGAAATCGATTGCCCTTGTTAAAAATTAAAAGATGATGTCATAGCTCAAGACAATTAAGTCTTAGATAATTGAGCACAAGCTTTGATACCAATTACAGGATTGATATGGCACCTCTTTATTAGGAGAAAATAGTTTAAAAGAAATATTTTGATATATAATAAAAATAAAATTGGTTTAAACGTAAAATGAATAACAAATTAAACCAATCAAGCAATATTTAATAAATGAGCAATTAAATAAATGGAAAGTATGATGATGTAGAATATTAAAGTGTGGAAATTAAATGTGAGATAAATTAAGTACGGAAAGTAAATAGCACGTAACTAAAATAGTAGGGAAGAGAGATTTGACATACAGTATTTTTATGTGGTTCGGGAATACCTATCCCTACGTCCACGCTTCAAGGATCCCTCCTTGAAGATTTATCCTAAACGATCTTTTTAACTGTGAAGACCAAACCTTCACAAACCCTATTGGATTATGATGCCAATCAGACCTTGAGAATGCAGCTCGGTCGAGATTTTTGAATCTCTTATAAAATTTCTCTCTCAAATAGTAGATCTCTCAATTTTTCACTCACAATTTATACTATCTTCTTTCTTGAAAATATCTCAAATATTTGCTCAAAATATAAGCCTCTCAAAGAATAAAACACTATGAAACTTCGTTGGAGAGGAGAGGAGAGGTGTGTTGGAATAAAAATGGTGTGGGATATTTATAGTGTTGAAAAATACTGTTGAAACCAGTCGGAACGGTAGTCAATCAAGGAAGATTCCTTATTGAAAAAATGGTCACACCGATTTCTCCACTGGTCTGACCATTTTGAGCAATTAGACAAGTAATTTCCATAATTATGAAATCGGTCACACCGGTCAGGAAACCGGTCAGATGTCATTTTCCTCTAAAGTGGAGCCGGTTTGGACGTCAGATTGAGGGAGAACCGGTCCTTGACCTTTTTCCACTATTCTATGCGATTCGGTATTCTATGGTCAGGTTCACGAGCAGTTCAGTTTGGTTTTGAATTTCCTTGAAGCATTCTGAGTTTAGCAAACTTTGATTTAAGTCATTTGAACTTCATTTGATATGGTTCTTGCCCTTCGTAATATGTTGTGTGTATCTCATCGTGTCTTATTTTGTTTACCATTAATTGTTGATGCAAAAACACATAAGATTAAGACTTTTTAACATGATTTTTACATTATTTAGGTCCTACACAATTAATTAAAATATTAGTCCACGTATTATTTATCATCATCAAAATTATCACCTTAACTAGGGTTAACAATTTACATAATTTTAGTACCAATGAAATTGTACCAAACCTTAGCCCTAGGTTTCATTGCATATTTCAAACATGTCTTTTTCCTTCAGCAAAGATAGTATGCCATTTGGTTCCTAATATAGTAACCGCATGCAATATATTATTCAACTGAACCTCATACATGCCCTTAGCCAAAATAAAATATTTAGCCTCAAAATTTTCTAAGTCAAAAAACGCCTTAATGGCTTCAGGGGAAAAGGAGATGAAGATACGTCTAACAATCACTGGTCATGCTCTAACAAATTTCTCTTACCAAGGGCACTACAACATTTCATGATGAGAGCAAAAATTCTTCCACCTTTTTTGTGCAATAATGACTGCTATGTCTTTTGACAACCCCAAGGATGAAGTGTCTTCGATAAAAAACCCTTTTTTCCTCGTGAAATTTCTAACCCCAAGGATGAAGCGTCTTCGATAAAAAAACCCTTTTTTCCTCGTGAAATTTCTTAATCCTTATTTCTTTTTCATACCTTTTCCCTTCTTCATCTTTAACAAACTTTTCATGGTCGCGACTCTTCATTTAAAGCAATTTCCTCAACACGCCACGTGGTAACTAATTAATTCAATCAACGTGGAAACGTGGAAATTTTGAAATTGAAAATAGATTTTCCTCACGCGCTATCTCGGTAAGATATTTTAATTGTTTTGGACTCTTTGATTCTGTACCCTGTGATTTACACAGCGCTATAGCACTTTCCATAGAACAAAATCCTTTCACACAGATTCCTGTTAAACATGCAAATACCCAATCAAAGAGGAAATTAATATAAAAAGGAGCAAATTTATGTTAGCAATTTAGGAGTAATTTACTAGAATAAGCAAAGCACAAATCCTAAGCCTAATTAGAAAACAAACTTTTAAAAATTAAAATTGAAAAACTAAAGTAGAGATATCCTAGATTGCCTCACAAAAGGCATTTGTTTTAGAGTCTTCAGCCTGACTATGAGCTATGACTATGAGCTATTTCATGGATCTTAAAGTGAAGTTAAGGTCTTCATTCTTTGTACCTCATTTTCCCATTATTGCTTCACACTTTGTCTATTTACTTTGAATTCCCTACCTGTTCTCTCATCCCTCAGGTCTACAACTCCATAAGAATAAACATGTTACCAAAAGATGGTGGGAAAGCTCCAATAAAGTCTACTCCCCATACATCAAACAATTCAACCTCTAGGATGTTATGTAGGGGCATTTCTTGTCTTTGTGAAATATCTCCCACCTTTTGACATTTATCACAGCATTTAGCTAAGTCATGCACATCTTAAAAATTGAGGGTCAATAATAGCCTGATTGCAAGACCTTCGCAACTGTTCTTAACCCTCCAAAATCTCTTCCATAAGGTGAAGAATGATTTCCTTGGGAGGGGCAGTTCATAAGTCTCACTCTCAGAAAATAGTAAGGGCGTAAGTTCTTGGGAAGGGCAATTCATAAGTCATACTCTCATAAGAAACTAAGGGCGTAAGTCCTTGTGAGGGGCAATTCATAAGTCTTACTTTCAGAAGAAACTAAGGGATTAAGTCCTTGCGAGGGGCAATTCATAAGTTATACTCTCAGAATGAACTAAGGGCATAAGTTCTTGGGAGGGGCAATTCATAAGTCATACTCTCATAATGAACTAAGGGTGTAAGTCTTTGGGAGGGGCAATTCATAAGTCCTACTCTCAAAAGAAAATGAGCAATTCATAAGTCCCTCTTAAAGTGGAAACGAGGCTATGGTTCTTTATTTGAACCTAAGTCCTACTCTCAAAAGAAAATGGACACCTCGTAAGTCCCTCTTAAAGCGGAAACGGGGTCATAGTTTTTTATTTGAACCTAAGTTCTTCTCTCAAAACAAAACAGCAGTTCGTAATTTTTTCTCTCAGAACAAAAATGGGGTCATGATTCTTTATTCGAACCTAAGTCCTTGAAAAAGTAATACAACAAAAAGGGAGTTCAATAGAAGAAAAATTGCACAAATAGAGTATTTATATTGATTGAAGCTGAAGTACGAAGGAAAAATACAAAACAATAGAAGGAAAAAGAAAAACAAGGAAATGAGAGAAATTCAATCCATGGAAGTGCGACATCAAACTCAAACTCCAACAATGAAATTATGAAACGGTACACTCATTCCTTACTCGTTTCAATAAATTATTATGTTCTTGTTCTTGTACAACATTCTTGTGTCACAAATCTTACGTATGAGAGAATGAAAAGAAAAATAAAGAAACGGGATAAACTCTATCAATGAGCCCGTATTGAAGAAAATGAGAAAACTCTATCAATGAGCTTGTAGCAAAAAGAAATTGGAGGAACTCCACAAACAGTAACTGTTCTCAAAAGAAGACTAGAAGTCATCTTCAAAGAACCAATCCCTGTGAACGAAAAAAAGTGATAACGGAAAAAGAACTACAAATAAAGGAAAGAGAAAACTTACTATGTCTGGAAGAAAGGAAAAATTATAAAAAGATACAAGAGATATGGTTGCATCAGCGGAAACATCTTCAACAGAAGGTTCGACAGCTGCACCTCAATGAGAAGGTTAACAATGGCATGTTAAATAGTTGTTTGGAAAAATTGTTTTGCGTGTTCCCAATAAATACTTGTAAATGAGAACGGGAAGATGTAACAGCAAATTAAGAAGAAGTAATCATCATCAACAGCAAACAGACAAAAAAGTTGCTTCACAACCGGGTATAGAAAAATATAACGGCAAAAATAAAAGGAGAAACCACCACTGACAACGATCAATTGAAAAGTTACCTAGAAAAACTACATAGCATGTTTCCAAGAAGCGCGTGAGAACAGAAACAGGTAGAAGTAACGTCAGAAAAAGATAAGATAATCATTACACCTCAACGAATAAAAATTATGTTGACTGTAATGAGGACAAATGAATAGGAATAATTTCACATGACACGTGGCAAGATCTAGATCGAAGACTCCATCGAAGAGAAGATAGAGCGAGAACCGACCAATCAGACAAAAATACATGAGTTATTGATGTGGCAATCCAAAGAGAAGTTAATCAAGACCATTAGATTGATTAGATCGTCAAGATTCACTTGGTTGTTATTGTTGATAAGCTAGATCTCAGGAAATATTATGTTGATCATATGTTTAGATAGAATTAGATAAATTGTATCAGATTTTATGTAATCGATTGAAGGCTTATAAATAGAGGCAAGATGTAACACAAAATGGGGAACAACAGAAAACAACTCTCAACACCCAATAGCCTTGAAAACCATTTCTCCATAATGAAATATTATCAAAATCTTCCCGTAGTTTTTTTTCCCTTTAAAAGTTTTTCACGTAAATCACAGCGTCATTATTCTCTCATTCTATCTCTTAATTATTCCTTATATTTTTCATGTTATAATGTAGAGAATTCACAATTGATCCTCAAAAACCGTAAATTTTTTCATTTACACTAGGATCACCTCCAAGTAAGTCCTTGAGAGTAAACTCAGCAACAAGAATAGAATTTTCCAAATCGTCATTCCGTTTATGGCGGTTTGTTGAGTTTTCATCCACACCCTCTGACTTTCTCTATGTGCATCTCCTTAAGAAAAATATCAGATGAAAATATAACTTCTTTTCAGTTTTAATAGAATCCTCCTCACTTTGATCAACTCCAAAATATTTGAATATCTTTGTGAGCCACATATCATATGGTCGGGATCATTGTAGATTTTGTGAACGGTAGGATAGATTTTAACTCTCAGATGCGACAAAATTTTACATCCCTTTTTAGCAACTAAATCCTTAGTTTGTAACACCTCAAAATCAAAGTATCTAAATAATCGTCCATGAAAAATCTTGTGAGAAAATTGTCTATTATACCATGCTTTTCATTCTTCAGCAAAAGAGAACTTCGATACCTCTCTTCATCTTCGTCCGAAGAACAGACTCTTTTTCTCTTCATTCCTCTTAACGAAGCTCCTCTTGTCCTCATGATTAAAAGAAAATTCAAAGTCAACCAAGGTATGGAAGATGGCAGCAAAACAAATGAGGAAAACAAATTGGTAGGCGACTGGAAGAGGTTTGTAGCGGCTGGAGAAGTGAGTTGAGGGAAGGAAAAAAAGTAGGTTATGAAAGTGTTTCTACCGGTGCACTTATATAAGTTGGTTACTGTAGCGATTGATGCACTGGTTTAGGTAAGCCGGTGGACCGGTTTGCCCAGTAACCAGTTTTTTCCTTTTTCTTTTTCCATCTTCAATAATCACCCCTTTTAACTTTTCCTCTCCATTTAATACCACATAATTTCAAATTTTCACCTAGGCCCTCTTTGACTTTTCACTTACTATCTCATAGACATCTTATGATGCACATATAAACATTAGTTTGCTCCATACTTGCAAACTATACAATGGTTTGTTAAATGCAAATATATATACATATATACAAATTAACTTATGTTTAAAATACCCCATGCAAGTCTATTGGTTTGTATAAATGCAAATATATATATATATATATATATATATATATGCAAATTAATCACATTGGTTTGTTTGTGTCCACAAACGCAAGTGAAACACTTATAACACTATTATTATTACATCGAATTAGAAGAATTTAAAACTCTAAACAAAAATATTTTAGAGTTTGTTTCATTCACAAAAGTTGGGCAAAACAACTACTGACATAAATATATTCGACTTCAACAATTGACAAAGCTACTGAATATTTCTTTTTGTAAAATCAAGAGACAATTGAGTTCCCTAAAATTGACAGATATCACTTATACTTTACTATCGTTTGGGCTATGAAAAAATATAGTCCGAGTATCAGTGCCCAATCAATTCAAAAGAATCTCATTTTGGCTACCAAAGATCAAATTTGGTAGTCCTATGCAAATATCTAATAATTATTCTAAGCGCAAGCAAGTATGATTATTTTGGACAAAGTTTGAAAATATAAAACACTAAACATGATACAGGCATATATGTAGTTAAGTAAAGTAATGAGTCGCTCATATTTCAGTATTTTGTTATGTCTACATTTTTACCTTTGTCGTCTTTACCTACATTTGGTACTCATGGGGTGTTGCTAGATTTCACAATCTCTATTCCAAATGTTTGAGCAAATTCTTGGAGTACTTCTTTTGACTTATGAAAATTTAATAGTCTATTTTCTTTATTTGTAGCCCAAGGAAAAAATTTAATTCTCCTATCATATTGACTTCAAATTCATTGATCATTGAGTTAGAAAAATTCTTGCACAGAAAATCATTAGTAGAACCAAAGATAATGTCATCTACATAAATTTGAAAAAATATGATATATTTTCCTTCTAGTTTTATAAACATGACGTGTTGTCTATTTCACCAATACTAAAACCAACATCAATGAGAAATTTACTTAACCTTTTATAAGCTTTAATAACTTGTTTTAAGCCATAAAGAGCCTTTTTAATTTGATACACGTGATTTAGAAAATTCATGCTTTGAAAACTAGGAGATTGTTCTACAAAACCTTCCTCCAAGATGTGTCCATTTAAAAAAGCCACTCTTCCATTTGATATAAGATAAAGTTTTTGAAACATGTAAAGGTGAAGAGAATTCTAGTTGATTCTAGTCTAGCTAAATATATAAGCTAAGGTCTCATAAAAAATTATACCTTATTGTTGGTTATAGCCATGTGCAACTAGCCTAATTTTATTTCTAGTTACTATTCTATTTTCATCTGCTTTGTTTTTAAACATCCCTTTTATATCATTCATGGATTGATTTGAAGGTTCCAGAAAAATGTTTTCATACCTCATTACATTCAAATTGGTGTAGTTCCTCTTGCATATCAACTATCTAATATTCATGTTTTTCAACTTTTAAAAAGACTTTAGGTTCTAATTGAGATATAAAAATAACATTACACATACAATGGATTGAGGAACGAGTTGCTACTCCTTTTGAAATTTCTCCAACGCCAAGCTCTGTGATCTATGATAAATTTCTGTTCTTTTAGAAGTTGATGGTGAAATTATATTTTGATGTCGTCTTGCACTACTACAACTTTTGATTTCAATAATGGTGAAAACCCATCATAAAATTAATAGATGTTGATTTGTCCACTATCATCTATCAGGTTGTCATCTTTGTAGATTTTCAGAAAAACATCTTTGTAGATTTTCAGAAAAACAGTCATAAAATTAAGTTTTAATGTCAGTTTTCCTGCATAAAAAAGGTTTGCAAAAAAAAAAAAAGTTTTTGCCTTTTATGAAAGGGATTCTTATCATGGAAAGGTAAGAAATTGCCTTCCCATATAACATGAGAACTAATTTTTTTAAAACCCTACGTTATCTGCCTTTTAGTTAGCATGACAAGAACAATCCTAGAAGGGAAAATAGAGCTATACAACTTTTGATACACACAAATAAATATACAGGCTAAAACATAAAATTCACATATATACCCGAAAAAAGCACTGCTGCGGAACAATAGGGGTCATCTTGTCTATCTTTCAGTGTTCATAGGCAGGGAACTTTGCTTCGGAGGGGGCGTTCATGTCAAGGGAAAGATAAGACATACCTCCAAAACCTTCAATAAGTTAGAAACAAATGCAAGAAAAGCTAGAATGAACCACCTTAAAAACACTTACATAGCTCTTTCTTCCTCCATGTTAAAAACATACACATAATTTGGCAATTCACAAAGATGGGATTTCGCTCATTTTTATAGCAGTTTCACTTTGTTACCCAAAAGTCAACTTGGAGGAAACCTAGAGAAGAACTAATAAGAAACATGGTGGGGAGTAAGTACTGAGATTATATCTAGCTTAGAGCTTCTTCCTTGACTTGCTACAATCATTAATCTTTATACTCTTATAATCTGAAATATCTACAATCAATAATAAGAAAGAGTCAAAAAAGTGGATTCAATTTCATATATCCTACCTGTTACAATTGTGGCAAGCCTGGACACCATAAATCTAACTGTCCTAGAATAGAATCAATGACAATCATAATAATAGAAACAACGATTTCAATAGTAAGAGGGTCCGTGAAATTTTTTGTGTTGTATTTGAGTCCTTGCTTACTGATAGTGATGTAAGTGGTTGGTAGATTACCTCGAGATCTTCTAGACATGTGTCCCAAATGAAAGAGTACTTTGTTGAGATAAAAAACGTGAACAAATCACTCTTCTTCTTATAGACGTGCTCTATTCTCCAAATATGAGAAACAGTCTTTAGTCACTTTTACAACTTGATGAAAATGGTTATGAAATCAGTTTTAGATCTAGAAAGATTTCTGTCAGGGAACACGAGAGAATTTTATTTGGGGAGTCAAGTTTGACGGGTCTTTATCATTTGAATTTAAATGATTCTTTCATGATCAATAACATTGCATCTACTTCTTCAGCTTATATTGATATTGCGTACAATGTGATTGATGATGACCATATTTCTTATTTATGGCATATGAGGTTAGGCCACATTAACAGAAATAAGTTAAAAATAATAAGTGCTAATAGGTCTAATACCAAAGATGAATATTAATTCTAACCATTGTAAATCACTGTCTTAGTGGAAAATTATTAAGAAACCCTTTGGTAAACGAGAAAGATCTCCTAATTTATTAGATATTACTAATTCTAATATGTGTAACATATAGAGGTGTGGAATATTTTATTAGATGATCACTTTCGATATAGGCATGTGTATTTAACTCATAAAAAATCTAAGGCATTAGAAAAATTTAAAGAATATAAATATGAGGTAGAAAATCTTTTGGGAAGAAATATTTAAATTTTACAAACTGATAAAGAAGTGAATATACCTCATAATTATTTGATTCTTTTTGCTCAACTCATGGAATAATGCATCGAAAAACTGTGCTTTATATACCTCAACAAAAATGGAGTTGCAAAAGACGTAACAGAACTTTACCTGACATAAGATCAATGTTAAGTCATTCAAACCTAGGCCAACACTTATAGGGAGAAGCATTAAGCACCGTTTTGTATATAGTTAATAGAATTATATCAAAATCAACACAACACGGGGTTCTTCAGCTCAGCTGAGATCAGATACAGCATGGAGTGCTTCAGCTCATATCCTAATACCAAGTAATCAAAGAGGAAAACTTGATGCTAAAACTATTAAATGTACCTTTATAGGATGTCCAAAAATATATATTGACTACAAATTTGCTATTTTAAATAATGATGGTTCAATGGGGGTGCAGTAGATATTTAATTTTTTTAGAAGACATTATTGATAACGAAAAACATTTAAAACTCGTTGAGTTATTTGAGATAACAAAAGAAAAGAAACTTGCAAACGCATAAACTAAAATACTTTCAAATACACAATTACATGATACTCTGACTTCATTGAGAAGTGAGAGAAAACCTCCATCTCACCTAAATGATTATTGATTAAGAAGACTTAAATGATCCTTTAAATTTTTCACAAGCTATGTGTTGGGTGATGTGTATATACAAATGCACATATCGATAACAAGTAATAAAGTAACAAGTGAGTTTCGATCTTCACAAGGACTAGTGTGAATATGCAATATAATAGACCAAAATGGATTTAACGTGAAATCAGGATAGTAACAATGGTTATAGTTCAATCGGGTCAAGATTAAATTAAGATTAATAAAGCTAATAAAAGTAATATAAAATAACACAGGTAATGTATGAAGCTAACTTGATATTAATGAGATAAGTAGTGATAATGAGGGCTAATATGGTCAAATCCCCTATCTATTACTTTCTCTTAATTAACTCTATTTTAGTTGCTATAGCATCCCAGTAGAATTAACTTTAGCTCAAAGGTACAATGGATTGTCATCCTTGCAATTACCAATTCCAATCTTAATAAACTTATGTGTAAGCTTAATTTCACATTAGAGTTTGATTCTTGAAGTTCCATCCAAAAGGTTTACAAGGTGAGAAGGTATGTCTACACTACTCACAAAGTACTTAGATCTACATGATTCAATATTCATGTATTTTCGATTCAAATACTCATGTATCACTCAAGTCATTTCCATTAAACTAAATCTTTTCAAACTTTAATCTAACTTGTATTTCAGTAAAGATGGCCAATCAGCAAAGAAAAATCAGCATTAAGCATACTTGAATGAAATGCTAAAGACATTATAGCAACAAAAACCTCATTAACAAGATAAAGAAATATCCAAGTTCATTACCATAGTAGCATAGAGTATTTAGCTCATAGTGAGCCTAAGAACGAAAACGAATCACCCCATTTCCATATTTTCCAACAGACTAAAATCGAAGATGAAGATAAAACAGAGAACAAATGAAGCTAAAATAAGTGAGAGAAAAGAAGAATAAATGAATATTTTATGGCCTTGTCTTCTTCCTTGCTCCTATTCTTTCCTTTTCTGTCTTCTTCTTCTTCTTTCCTTCTGCGGAATGTCTCCTTTGTACAATGCAGTGTGGTCTCTTTCTTCCCTTTTTTTCAAAAAGGTGTACCTCTCATAAATAGGGGCCTCAAGATTAGGGTGTCTTCTTTGCACAATGGCTCGTGTCGAACTCCAATTCCATGGGGGACCACAGGCGCAAGCATTGATGACACCTCAAATAACATTTTTTTAGAGCACGAGGTCCTGCTTTGCTTTTTTAGTGCTAGTTGGACTACACGACAAACATCTCACTAAGCTTGCATCACACTGCTACATCTATAACATAAACAAGATCAACTATAGCATTCCTTTAAATTCTAAGCGTGTAATGGGTCCTACACCAAAAAGAAACATTGATGCATATAATTACTCATAAACCCTCAAGATGCTAGCATGGCAGCTAGACTATGCACAAAACTAAATAATACAGTGGTAACTAAGATTTTATGATGTAAAATACAAAATCCCCTTAAGATAAGCAACGATTAAGGATTAGTAATGCTACGATAACTCTAAAATCTTAGAGTTATCACACCCCCAAACTTTAAACATTACTCGTCCTCGAGTGATGAGACCTAAACTAAAAAGACACGAATCTAAACAAACTACCTACCTTAGACTTACCCATCTCAAAGCAAGCTAAAATTTCCAACATACCAACCAACCTGCTCAACACTTAAGTGAACAAAAGATCAAAAGCATTTTTATTTTCAACATGCTGGAATTAGATGTTGCCTAATTGCCTTAGTGAGTGTGTGCTAGAAGTTAGAAATACTTATTCAAATTGCTTAGGCAGCTTAAACCCAAATCATTGACTCAATTATGCACTCTAATCAAGCAATCCTATCTCAACCAGAAACAACATGCATAAAGAAGATTATGTTGGATAGGGTCCTTTCAAAAGCATGTATAAAGACATTTTATTTGAAAATTAATAAAAGTACATTTTCTTATCATTATATTCTCTGAATTATTATTGAATAATTAATATAAATATCTATGATCTTGTATTAGTACGAGAATATTAAGATCGTAGATAATGAACAAAATATTTCACAACATATTAAAGTATGAAATCTTTAATGAATGACTGCTAGTATGGTTCGCTAAGTATTTTGAATGCATGTAATCTAGATTTGGATCGATGATGTGGATGAGCATCTTACTGAAGATACTTTATATAATTAAACTGTATAGGACAAGATCGATGTGAATTAATATCTTTATTAACCTACCATTTATTATAAAGATCTAATACACATCACTTAGATGATCATATGTAGATCAGTCTAAATCTTGAGTAGTCATGAATTCATATACATGCCTACTAGATCTTTTGATTCACTCGTTAAAATTTGTTTGTAAAACAAGCTAAGATCATAGATAATGAATAAAATAGTTCACAACATATTAAAGTATGAAATTTTTAATGAATGGCTGCTAGTATGGTTCGCTAAGCATTTTGAATGCATGTAATCTAGATTTGGATCGATGATGTGGATAAGCATCTTAATGAAGATACTTTATATAATTAAATTGTATAGGACATGATCGATGTGAATTAATATCTTTATTAACCTACTATATATCTTAAAGATCTAATACACATCACTTAGATGATCATATGTAGATCAGTCTGAATCTTGAGTAGTCATGAACTCATATACATGCCTACTAGATCTTTTGATAAACTCGTTAAGGTTTGTTTGTAAAACAGGCTAATGGTTTTTATTTTGAAGATTTAGTGACATGCATGGCTGGGAACATGATCTTACAAGATTTGGAATCCAAACTTTCCTAACGGATCGTATATTGGTTCCCTTAAGTGTTAATTCTGAAATTAAATAGTTATTGAGCTCAAATTTATAATACGATTATAAATTGATTGTTCATTAGTGAATTAATGGTACTTAAAGATCAAGAGGTAATTACAAGGTTAAAATATTGACCAACTCTAATTTACAAACTAATTGAGAACAGAACTATATGAAGTGATTATATCAATGGACTACACAAGAATACTCTATAAATATATTATGTAATTACTATGACTGCAATTCCATATTTATAGTAGACTAATAATTAAATTAATAAATGAGATTATTTAATTAATGATTTTAATTAATAATCTAAGTTATTGAAGCTTAAAATTATGGGTCTATGGTCCTCAATCCATCTATGTACTACATAGTCTAGGATGTGAATGTTTCAAGGCAAAAAGAATTAAGCTTTCGGTAAAAATATATAATTATGAGATAATTATGTATTATTAATTAATTGAGAATAATTAATTAAATTAATTATTGTAATTTTTGGAAATTATAATTAATTAATTATACATATCGATTAGTTATGTATTAGCTGATGATGAGACGGTATTTTTGATTTATGAAATTAAATAATATTGAATTATTATAAGATAATAATTTAAATTTGAATTTACAAATCAGTTAATTTTGAATTAACAGATAAGTTAGTTGAATTAACTGATATTTAGATATTTATCTAATTAAATAATATATTTGAAAAAAATTGTCATGTCGCATATCGGACTGTGACACGCCAATCACTGATTTTGAATCAGGGATTGACGTGGCACACTATAGTGCCACATGACACTGCAGTGTAGCGTAAACTGTAGTGGGTCCCATATAGTGGCACATATGTAAATAATTTATTATTTTATCTAAACCTAAAATCTAATGAGCAATGATCTAGAATATATATAGATAATATTATATTGGCCTCAGATCCCATTGTAGTGGCACATTTCTAAATAATTTATTATTTTATCTAAACCTAAAATCTAATGAGCCTTGACCTAGAATATATATAGATAATATTCTATTGGCCTAAACTTTTTTTGATATTTGAGGATTGGTTTGGAAGATCTTGTTGTGAATCTTAAAGTCTGTTTATCGCGAAATCGAACGTTCGTTGATGTTATTAGAAGATAGCGAGGACGTTTGATAGACTTCAACAGGTAAAATCTTTTTCTTTGAATGTCAATGAATTTCGTGTATACATATATAATGGATCCGAATAGAAAAAATATTTTTCACAAAAAATTATTCTTAGGATCTGTGGCGTCGCGATTGATTTTTCAATCAATAAATTTTTTGAAAGCCCTCATTCCGCCACACGCACGCCGCAATTCCAACAATTGGTACCAGAGCGGTCTTTTTATATGTATGCATTAAATGTTGTGTTGGTTGTTCTTGCATTATTCAATATATATGTTGATATGTATGGATGAATGGACAGTTATATTTTTTGAATGTATGGTTAATGATGAATCGTTAATTGCATGGTAAGTTTTAGGTTTAGGATTTTTTCTTATTGTTCTTTAGATCTTGTGCAGGTCGTTTGGGGCATAGAAATTTTTGTAATTATATTTTGAATATTATGTTGTAAAATTTTCGTACGCGACACGATGAAGAACACAAGAGTGTAGGAGCTGGAGGAGGTGTTTCGCGACGGAACTCCACCGTCGATGGAAGCGGCGAGACTGTCCCGCTGCCCCCGCACGGTAGCGGCAGCAGTGGGATTGTCCCGCTGCCACCGTAAGACCCCGGCAGTGGCGCTGGGAGTGGGGCCACCGACTGTAGTGCTGGGAGTGGCGTCCCTGGCAGTGCTTAGGCAGCCGGCGGTGACGGTGGGACAGTCTTGCTACCACCGCCAGCGCAAATCCTTGTGATTGCCAGGCTATGGGGCACAAATGCCCAGATACCGAGTTTTCCTATCCCTATAATACTTCACGAAAACCCTAATCATATCTTTTCTCTTTTATTTTTAAAATTAATGTAATTTTAAAATGGTTAGTTATCCATTTTAATTTTTTTAAAATTAAAATTAATTAATTAATTGGGTTTGACCCAAGTTTGATAAGACATCAAATTATTTTTTGAATAATCAAATTCAATTAGCTTAAAAGGATAATTAATAGGATTATTTAATTAGAAAAATAGTTTTTCTTAATTAAAAAGATTTTGATCAAAGCTTGAAGATTATGAAGCACTTCTAATGGAGAATGAGCATTTTTTGGAAATATGTATTCTTGAAACTGGCTTTGTAATTTTTTCTATATTTTCAAAGGTTGTATATTTACGAATACTCAATAGTCACTCGGTTCATCATTTATTTATTTAAATAAATAGTTATTGATTTGATTAATAACATGATCACGCATTAGTCGAACGCATGCCATACACGAAACCCCACACAGTTTAATTTAATCATGCATCTCATTTGTAGAAACATTATTTATTATTATTTTCCTATCGTGTTTATATGGATTGCTTTGCGAAATCAATTGCATATAAACTGCTAAGTCTTAATTAGTTAAACTTGGTAATCACACCACTCTAAAGGCATGCGTTTAGTTAGGTCCTTAGGATAACCGACTTTAGTTTTAAGTGTTTTATTAAATATAGATGAATGTTATTAGCTAATTATTCTAGGTTCACCTAAATTAGTCTTAGGCTCTTTAGAAGGTCAAATGAACTTAGGCCTATTAGATTGGATTAATAATTAATTTTACATTCATAGGATTATTGTAACTAGTAATTAATTTGAAATTAATTGACTAGTTAATTAAAAACACATTATTGCAAAATAGTGAGTAGGAGAAAGTTGACATCTCAATGTGACCTATGGTCTCCATTATTAGTACAACAACGCGAGATATGGTGAGGGCCTCGAGACAACTTTGTTTCGTCCCCCTAAGGAAGGTTTTGAACTATATCAATATCAAGGTTGGTTTCTTATGAAAATACGACTAAGTGATGTATTTTAGACTTGACCGACCCTAAGGCGACATTTTCTAAATTAAGTTAAGATTTGAGTGGATAATTATGACTTAATCAAAGAAATGGTACATTATTATTAAAAGAGAAAATATGAGATATTTTAAGTTTTAACTAATAAGGATGAGAATGTCTCATATACAGTTTGAAATTAATATGACCGACCCTAAGGTGGCACATTAATTGTTGGGTTATCTTATCGTGGATTAGTAATTGTTAAGTTTATGTGTTTGATATGTGGCATTCATGCATCACAGTTACTTTCCAATTTTTTTAATTTTATTTAAATTATCTTAAATGATGTACATTTTATTTCTTTTCAATTTTCAATATGTCCACCATGCGCTACCCCATTCTTACTTTTCTTGCACTCGAAAAACTCAATAGTGATAACATTATAAAATGAAAATCAAATACGAATTTGATGCTAATCTGAGAACCACAAGTTTGTCCTTACTGAGGAATGTCCTGAAGAGCCCTCTGTCGATACCCCGACAAACATTCGGGACAAATATGATGCTTGGATTATTGATTCAGGGGCTATCATTGATGAGCGAACTTAAGTCAGCATTATACTTGAATCGCTCACACCTACTTTTTGTGTTCGCTACCAACTATGTTATGAATAATTTACAATTCAACATGATCCAGTTGTTGAACTAATTGTAGACTTTTGAGTCACTCGATAAGAGTATGACCAAAGAGGGTGAGGTAAATGTTCCAAAGCAAAAGTCTTCTTCCTCTAAAGTCAAAAGGAAGAAGAATAATGGAAAGGACAATGGTAAGGATAAGAAAGAAAATAAATCCAATAGGTCACCTAAGACCAAGAAGAACAAGAAAGATAACAACTCCAAGCAGAAAGAACCCAAAGGAAATGTTTTCATTGTGGAGTTGAAGGTCACTAGAAGAGAAATTGTAACAAGTACCTCTCTGAGCTGAAAAAGAGAGGTAAATTTGATTTACTTGTACTTGAAGCTTGTTTAGTGGTATATGATTTGTCATCTTGAATTATTGATTCAGGAGCCACTAACCATGTATGTTCTTCTTTGCATACGGTTGATTCTTCAATGGAGCTTGCTGATGGCGAGGTGATAATGAGAGTTGGTAGTGGTGCCCTCATTTTCGCAAAAGCATTAGGAACAATCCGTTTAAGTTTTAGAAATAAATTTCTTATTTTGAACAATATTTATTTTATTATGGGATTTACTAGAAATTTAATTTCTTTATCTTTGTTGCATGAACAGAATTTTGATGTTTTTTAATAATAATATGTTTGTTATTTCAAAGAATGGTTTCAATATTTGTCATGCAAATGTTTCAAACAGACTGTATATACTTAAACAAACTGAAGGAACATTAAATAATTCAAAATTATTTAAAGTAGTGAATCCAAAAATGTAACAAATGACAAAAGGTTTCTCAAGAAAATGATACGTATCTTTGACATCTTAGGTTGGGACATACTAATATTGAGAGAATAAACCGATTAAAAAAGTACGGTGCTTTGAGAGAACTAAAAGTCGGAGATTTTCTGATGGGTGAATCATGTCTAGAAGGTAAAATGACCAAGAGACATTTCTCTACAAAGCACCAAAAAACCACTTTTATTGATTACTCAAGATATGGTTATACTTACCTAATGCATAGAAAGTCTAAAACTTTTGGAAAGTTTAATGACTTCAAAGCTGAAGCTGAAAAGTAATTAGGTAAATATCTGAAAACACTTCGATAAGATCGATATGGTGAATACTTGTAATTTAAGGATTAGCCACTGGACTATGGCATTCTATCCCAACTCACAGCACCTGGAACGTAGTGTTTCAAAAAGGAGAACCGAACCTTATTGGATATCGTTAGGTCGATGTTAAGCTACTCATCACTACCACTCACATTCAGGGGACATGCACTTCAAATGGCAACTTACATTTTGAATGTAGTTCCTTCTAAGTCTGTAAGCAAGACACCTTAAGAGTTGTGGAATGCCTCCAAACCTAATATACGTCATTTTCGTATTAGAAGGTGTCCGACTCACATTCTTAGACCTAAGACTGGAAAGTTAGACTCAATATCTGAAGTGTGTATATATTATTGGCTATGCTCCATAAACAAGAGGTGGTTATTTTCATAGTCACAATGATCAAAAGTTGTTTGTACCGACAAATGATATTTTCCTCGAACACGACTATATGGTAAACTACAAACCTCGGAGTAAAGTAGTTCTCAAAAAACGTGTATATGATGAGATCAGGCCATCTTCATTATTCAGTGATAAACGACAAACCATAGAAACCACTATTCTCGTTTAGGAAATCTTGTTCAATGTCACAGTGGGAGGGTTGTAAGACAACCTATTCGCTATGAACTTGAGGCACATGTCCTAGTGTCAGACACTGATAACGATGATCCATTAACCTTTAAAGAGGCAATGGAAGATCCTGAAAAGGAGAAATGGCAAGATGCCATTAACTAAGAAATGGAATCAATGTATTCCAATTTTGTGTAGAAACTTGTAGATCCACCTAAAGAAGTCAAGTCCATTAGATGTAAATAGATCTTCAAGAAGAAAAGAGGTGCAGATGAGAAAGTAGAGACTTTCAAGGTACTGCTAGTAGCCAAAGGCTATACTCCAAGGGAAGGCGTCAATTGCGTGGAGACATTTCCTCCCGTTGCCATGCTAAAACTGATTCGCATGCTTTTATCCATAGCCACTAGTTTAAACTATGAAATATGATAAATGGATGTTAAGATAGCATTTTTGAATGGGTCTCTTGAAGAAAGCATCTATATGATGTAGCCAAAAGGGTTCATGAAAAAGGCACAAGATCAAAAAGTATGCAAGTTGCTTAAATCCATTGATTGATTGAAACAATCATTGATATCTTGGAATCTTACCATTGATGAAACTATTAAATCATATGGCTTTGAACAAAATTTTGATGAAGCTTGTGTTTATAGATACATCAAAGATAATAAAATGGTTTTCTTAGTTCTTTACGTAGACGATATTCTACTCATTAGGAATGATGTGGAAACTTTGTCAAAGTAAAGAAGTGGTTAGCTGAGAAATTCTAAATGAAAGATTTGGGAGAAGCGAGCTATGTTCTAAGCATCCAAATCCTAAGGAATAGGAAGAACAAGCTCCTGGCACTTTCTCAGGCGTCTTATATTGATAAGGTGATAGAAAGATTCTCCATGGAAAATTCTAAGAAAAGGTCAATTATCGATCAGACATGAAATTGTCCTTTCCAATGAGAAAGGTTCCTCATACTTTAGTAGTCGAGAGTCTCATGTATGTAATATTGTGTATGAGACCAGACATCTATTATGTAGTAGGAATTGTCAGTCGTTATCAATTAAATCCTTATTTTGAACATTGGATTGTAGTAAAGCACATTCTCAAGTATCTTCGGAGAACGTGAAATTATATGCTTGTTTATTCAGGAGGAAACCTCAACCCCACTGGATATACATATTCTCATTTTCAATCAGATAGGGACAGCCAAAAGTCAACGTCTGGATCGATATTCACCCTAGGTGGAGGAACTGTAGTCTTGAGAAGTATTAAACAATCTAGTATTAACGATTCGACCATGGAAGTTGAATGTATATCGGCTTGTGAAGTTATGAAAGAAGTAGTTTGGCTCAGAAAGTTTTATACTGATCTGAAAGTAGTTCTAGATATGGATAAGCCACTAATCTGGTACTGTGATAATAGTACGGCAGTAGCTAATTCAAAGGAACCAAGGAGTCACAAGAGGGGAAAGCACATTGAGAGGAAACACCATCATATAAGAGAGATCATACATCGAGCAGATATGATTGTTATAAAGATAGCATCAAATCAGAACGTGGCTGATCCTTTTACTAAGACACTTCCTGCGAAGTCATTTAAAGGTCATGTGTGAAACATGAGGTTGACAGAGATTTCACATTTGGTTTAGGGCAAATAGGAGATTGTTTGACATAGTTCCCTCAAAACATGTGTAAAGACATTTTATTTGAAAATTAATAAAAGCACATTTTTCTTATAATTGTAGTCCCTTAATTATTATTGAATAATAAATATAATTATCTAAAAATTCAATATTCGTTAATGAGACTATGATCTTATGTTAATACGAGAGTATTAAGATCATAGATAATGAATAAAATAGTCCGTAACATATTAAAATATGGAATCTTTAATGAATGTTCACTAGTACGGTTCACTAACCATTTTAAATGCATGTAATCAAGATCCGGATCACTGATGTGGATGGACATCTTAGTGAAGGTACTTTATATAATTAAATTATATAACACAGGACCGATATGAATTAATATCTTTATTAACTTATGGTTTATCATAAATATTTGATACACATCATTCAGATGATCATACGTAGATCAGTTTAAATCCTGAGTAGTCATAAACTCCTAGACCGTTTTATTGGATCTTTTGATTCACTCGTTAAGGATTGTTTGTAAAATAGGCTAGTGACTTTTGGTTTGGAGATTCAGTGACATTGATGGTTGGGAACATGATCTTACAATATTTGGAATCCAAGCTTTCCTAACGGATTGTATATTAGTTCCATTTAGTGTTAATTCAAGAACTGAATGGTTATTGAGCTCAAATTTATAATACGATTTTAAATTGACCTTTCAGTAGTGAATTAATAGTTCGTAAGGATCAAGATGTAATTAGAAGGGTAAAATGATAATTTTGACCAGCTCTAATTTACGAACCAATAATTAGAGGACATAACTATATGAAGTGATTATATCAATGGACTACACGAGATTACTGTGTAAATATATTCTATAATTACTAAGAGTCCAATTCCATATTTATAGTAGAGTAATAATAGAATTAATAAATGAGATTATTTAATTAAAGAGTTTAATTAATAATCTAATTTATTGAAACTTATGATTATGGGTCCATGGTCCCTAAGCTACCTCTGTACTACACAGTCCAGGGTGTGAATGTTTTAAAGCATAAGACACTACAACAAAAAAGCGCTATCGTAGGGTTTTGATAGTGTTTCTGAAAACGCAATGTATACTGATGTTATAAAAGTCCAGACCTATAATAGTGTTTAAAAAACGCTATGATAACCCTACGATAGCCTTTCAAAAACGATGTTGTTGCTCTATGATAGCATTTTTTAAACGCTACATTACTCTACGATAGCATTTTTTAAACGCTACGATTAACCTACGATATCATTTTTAAAGGCTATCGTATATCTTTTATTGCATTTTCTTAAATACGTGAAAGACCTTTGATAGCATTTTTCATGCTATAAAGTGTTACAAAACGTGTTGTTACATTTAGAATAACATGTTTTTAACGTTATCAAATATATTTGATAACTTTTTTTATCACTTATTCTTGGAATTGTACAAATTTAAAAAATAATAACTTTTTGACAAAATATCACAAAATAAAAAAATCACATAATGTTTTATTTAAGTACTCAAAATTGTTATAAATTATTGTCCACTAGAAATCACATCTCCAAATGATAAATACATAATTAATTTTCACATAGACCAAGAAAAACTAATATATCCTAAAGAGAAAGATTAAAATCTAGTATGATTCTAAATCTAATTGTGAAACTTCAGAAATCAATGTCATTGGTTGTAGAGGCAAGATGTGGCTTTCTTAATTTCATTGACTTTATTTTGAAGTATAATTTCAACTGCATGTTTTTAAACAATCCAGAAAAATAAGATATTTATTTATACTACTTGATTGTAGAAAATAGTGTGGAAAAATGTGCTATTCAGTATAATATGGCTAAAGGGAGATAAATTGAGTATAAATAGTTATTAAGGGAGAGGTGCAAGGAAACAACATATACAAAAACCAAATACAAGATAACAACTATATAGAAAATTAAACAGTATTTTTCCAAACGTTTAACAGTACTAATTTTGAAAGTTTAAATTTGTCTTCACATTAAACAATCCTTAAACCCATACCTGAGTATGGGAGACCGGTGCTACGACTTTATGTATACTGAGACTTAAGTGATCCAATGCTAAAATACTATTTATTATTGATCTACAACAATTATAAAAAAGCATGGTTCTAGGATACCAAAAAAGAAAAATGTAAATCAATCTATTTCTACCATAAGTATTTCGAAAACGAAAAAAAAGCATAAAAGAGATGAGAAATCGGAAGAAACTTATAGTTCATGGAAGTGATTTGCTAAACCATTTGGTTGAGGATGAACATACATGAATATATTGTTGTTCAACCCATTGTTGTTCTGGCAGAGAAAGATGGTCAATCTCAGCTCTAAGTATAGCAATTGGTACCTCACCTAAAATTACATCAATTATCTATCTCTATCAGTATTGGAAATATTTCAGCCATCTCTTTTAACTGTCAGCCACCAAATAGATTTCTACAACTGCATAATCTATAGAATCAACCAAATCAAACCTATGAAACACAGGTAAAACTAATGATTAATAAACCTAACATACAAGAACAAACCAAAAAAAAAAATTTAACACACTCAACACTCCTCTATGAGCTTCCCCCCCNCCCCCCCCCCCCCTCCCCAAAAAATCCAATCTGACTTTTGCTTCCTCGGTCCAATCTGAAATTTAGTCTTAGATAAGGAAGAAACTAAAATAGTGATGCTTAACACATGAAAATTCTCTAAGAAATACATAATTACGATGTTGGCAAAGTCAAGAAATTTAATTTTGTTCGAGAAGTATTGCTCTAATTTAACTTTAACTTTTATATAGGACCTACTGAGTATTACTCTGAATATGTCCACATCAAGTCTAGATGATTTTGAGACAACATTAATACAAACAAGATGATTAACAATCCAATTTATGCAGCTCATGTTGTAACCATCTAATAAACTATTGCTATAATTGATTTGAGACCCTTCCACCTTCTTTGTCATCCTTAAGCACAATGGACTAGCCAAAAGAGAAACAAGATAAAAGTTTTGATAACTGGCCAAATTGAAACTCTGTGAAACACATTCATCTCCAAGTGATAGTCGTAGGCCCTACCAAACTTTGAATGCATGATCATAAATATTTAAAAGTTTTAGAGTTGTTGTAAAGTTACCTACCAATAGTCCATTTCCATTTCTTCCATTCTCAAGCAAAATAAATACTGATGATCTCTCAAAATCTTGCTTGTCATGCGCAGGCTCCATAAAATTTACCTCAAGAACCCCTACAGTAGGTGAAGCGATAAAATAAATAATTAAGGTTATATAATTTATCTTAAGAGAAATAATTATAAAGAATGCACATAGAAGGCATAATACCCACAACGCCATTCCCTTTTGTAAAACAATCACAAGTGACTTTCCAGAATGGCTGAAATAATTGCAATAAATTTGCTGCATTGTTAGCATTTATATTTAATTTTACACTTCTACACAGGATGCAAAGATCCTATACCATAAGGCCAAAATTATCAATAAGAAAATAAGTGCCACAATTACAATTATCGGTCACCCAAACTGATTTTGAACCTCGAGAATGAATATCAAATGTAGGGATTGAAGTAAAAGCGTAAAGGATGATGTTGAATATATCCTATATAGTTGTACGCAAGATAATTTGTGGCAACAATTTACAAGTTACCAAGTTACAGGAGAAATTCAGGCAGCTTTGCTCATACATATATACCATGATGAGAAGATTGTCATTGTATATGTTGAAACCACTAACTGAGAGACCAGGCGCCTCCTTTATCTAATGGTTGTTTCCACCTTGCCCTTAAAGAGAAAACCATGAAATTATAACAAAATCTTAGGACCAAGTCTTTGTTAGCAACTAATTGAAGAAATTTTTTTTATCCCAATTGGCACAGCTAGATACTTTCAAGAAACTACATTTATACACAACACAAACTAGCCAAAAAGCTAAGCACTAGAATCTACAGAATGAAGGATTCACTGAAACAACAAGAGAAGTAAAGCAATGAAAAATTAACCATGTGAGCAATAAGAAATTTCATATCCAAGCACATCAAATTGATTATAAACCAGCAGAACCAAATGACTATTACATTAGTAGTAAAATCCCTTTACTCATTTGATCATCCATCATCATCAAGTAGGTGACTTCTTTGGCAACCCCATGGAGAGAAAGGCCATATTTAAGGATATAACATTCACTAAAGTTATATACAACAAAAAAATGAGTTTCTCCATGCCCAAGATTTCACTGAAAAACTCTAAAATCGAGGAAGAAATGCAAAATACAAGTAGAGAAAACCGCATCAGAAAGCTAAATTAATGCAGTTATTTTTTGCCATCTTTGGTGCAGCTACCATGGTTGCCTCTAGCCTAGAGGCTGAGGTCAACGCAGCTATTTTTGGGCTGTTTCCACTTTTCCCACCATACCCAAATATGCAAAAATAAATCTTTTTAAATTTGACAAAAACCTACTTCCTTTATCGTGTTTCCCCACATCTTAACAAAGATAATTGCATATTTTTAACCCAAAAAAGCAAAAATTTAGTAGCTGAATACGCAAAGAGTTAGCATAAGAATTCACATAAAAATGAAAACACTTATATATGAGATGGCCAATTATGCCATATACTGTAACAAGCCCAGCACTTAAAAGGAAAAAATTGCAAAAATAGCCAAAACCCATAACAATTACACTGCATTAACAAACACATATTGGCTAGGGAGGCCTACACATTTAGTAGAGAATAAGAAAATTGGACAGAAGGGGTCTACAAATGTAACTTTTTAACCACAACACATTGCATTATATGCTTACCTCCATACATATACTAATTTAGAATACAAATAAAAGGAAGACAAGAAAGCATATACTACAAAATTATTACTCTGTTTGTCTTTCTTTCTTTCCCTATTCTTAACATTCCTGGAACTCATATTACTGAAGCAATGAGGGATTCTGAGGAAAGTGAAAATGCCAAAGAAGAGAAGATTCCCTTTACAAAGAACCACCATTAAAGGCGATTTAAGCTTCAAACTAAAAGAACTCATTATTCCAGATCTATAGATTGTGAATATCTCAATGATTCTTCTTAAGATGACCCCAAAACAAGAAATGGTACACAAGATTATATTGAATAATTATTTCACTGTAGCTACATCTGTATTCATTTGACCAATAATCTCTTAAGAAATCATTTGTTGAAAAAGACACTAGAAGAGAGCAGGAAGAAGAATGAACTTAAGCTACTAATTCTTTATTTCTTCTAAAATTAAATTACTGCTAAAACAACTATGATGCGTCTATATATATAAGCTTACACTGAAACAGAAAAGACATAATTTTAGGAGTTCCATTAAACCTATAGGAGATTTATTAGCTACAAAACCACTAAACAATTGACCAAGCAATAAACTCATAATTTCTGAAAACTACTAACAAACTTCACAAAGTCCCGGTCAGCCTTTGAATGTCATTTCAACACTCCCTCGTTGATTCAGAATTGCAGATGCCAAGTAATTTTCTATGGTAACAGAACTTCTCTTTTGATTAGGCCTTGCTAAGTATATCCGCCATATGTTCATTAGTGCTGCAGTACATCAATACTATTTCTTTGTTAGCAACAAGGTCATGAATGTAATGATGACGAAGCTCGACATGCTTTGTTCTGCTGTGAAATGTTGGATTCTTTGTCATGGAGATAGTTTCTTTTTATCACAAAATATCTTTGTTGCTCTTATTTGTTGTTGTTAAAGATCAAATAACATTCTTCTTAGCCAAATGGCTTGACAAGCTGCAGAGGCAGCTGCGATATATTCTTCTTCTGATGTCGACAGTGCCACTATTGCTTGCTTCTTTGAGCTCCAAATGATCACTCCTGATCCTAGAGTGAAAACATTTGATGAAATGCTCCGTCTATCATCCAATGATCCTACCTAATTACTATATATGAACCCACATAATCTGAAATTAGAGGCTATAGAGTACCAAATGCCATACTCCAAAGTTCCTGCAATATAGCGCAAGACTCACTTTGCAGCTCTATAATGAACCTTTGAAGGTTGTTGCATAAACCTGGAAATAACACCAACAGGAAATGCAATGTCGGGTCGAGTATGAGTTAAGTAAATCAGCCCTCCAACCAAGCTTCTGAACCTTCTAGCATCTGCCATTTCTTCTCTATCTTCATGCTGTAATTTTTCATTAATATTCATGGGTATAGTTGCAGGCTTGCAAATAAGCATGCCAAATTCACTCAAAATATCTCTGGCATATTTTCTTTGTGAAATAAAGATCCCATCTTCAGCTTGATGTACTTCAAGGCCAAGAAAATAATGTAATAAACCCATATCTAACATCTCAAATTCACTCATCATTTGAGACTTAAATTCATTCACAAGAGAATTAGAAGAACTAGTATAAATGATATCATCAACATAAAGACAGATAATGATGGAATCACTTTTACCTTTCTTCTTTACATACAAGGTGGGCTCATTCTCACTTCTCATATACCCTTTTTTCTGAAAATACTCATCAATCTTGCCATACCAAGCAAGGGGGCCTGCTTCAATCTGTATAATGCCTTCTTCAGCTTGTACACCTTTGTTTCATCGCCCTTCTTTATGAATCCCTTTGGCTGTGCTACGTAGACCTCCTCTTGTAAATCCTCATTTGAGGAATGTTGATTTGACATCAAATTGATAAACTAACCAATGCAATTGTGCTGCTAATGCTAGAACAGTTCTTACAGTTTCAAAGCGTGCTACTGGGGAGAAAGTTTCTTCAAAATCAACACCTTGTTGTTGCGCGTATCCTTTTACCACAAGACGAGCTTTGTGATTTTGTATGTTCCATTTGCTACAAATTTTGTCTTGTGGCAATTTTTACCTTCAAACTAATTGCATTTTTGCTTTCTAGTAAGTCAACCATCTCCCATGTTTTATTCTTCTCGATAGCTTGCATTTCTTCCATCATAGCTTTTTGCCACTCTTCTTTTTCAGCTGCTTCACCATAATGTATAGGATCTGAAATAGCAAGAGCAAATTGACAAGATGCATATATGTCAGCCAAAGATCTATACTTTCATGGTGGAGTCTCATTTGAAGACTCTTCAGGAGAAGAGTTGCTGCATGGTGATACTGAAGTTGATGAACTTTGTGTGGCTGTGGATGAACCAATATATGAACTTGCAGAAGTTTGTTGTTGTCTTCCATCTGAAGAGACTTCAATTGGAATCTCTTGCTGCTCCTGCTTTTTACCCCAATCCCAACTTACACTTTCATCAAATATTACATTCCTTCTAATTAAAATATTTTCACTAAGAGGGTTATACAATTTATATGATTTTGGATTGAGTAAAATAACGAATAAAAATGCATTTTTTGGATTTTTCATCAAGCTTTTGACGAGCTTGAGAATTATTCAAAGCATAAGCAACACACCCAAAGACTCTTAAATGACTTACAGATGGTTTCCTTCCATGCTTCATATGGAGTTTGATTCATGACATCCCTTGTTTAGTGAGAGATTCAGTAAATAGACAGACGTAGCTACAGCTTCTGCCCAAAATTGATTTGAAAGTCCCCTTGCTTGTAACATGCTTCATGCCATTTCGACAACAGTTCGATTTTTCCGTTCAGCGACGTCGTTTTGCTCTGGAGTGCAAGGAGATGTTAACTTTCTATGGATGCCATTTTCTTCACAAAACAGATTAAATTCTTCTGATATGAACTCTCCACCTCTATCTGTTCGAAGAGCTTTGATGTGGTAGTCACTTTGGTTCTCCACCATAGCCTTAAAATTCTAGAACTTCTCAAAAGTTTTTGACTTATTTTTCAAAAAATAAACCCAACTCATGCGACTGTAGTCATAAGTAAATAGTAAGAAATAACGACTCCCACCCAAGGGCTCAGTTTGCATTGGCCCACATAAATCAGCATGAATAAGTTCTAAACAATTTAAAGCTCTGAAATATTTTCCAACAGGAATGACTTCCTAGTTTGCTTGCATTAATACATCCTTCACATAAATTAATTGAGCTAATTTTTGGTAACCCAAAAACCATACCTTTATCATTGAGTAACTTCAGGCACTTCATGTTGAGATGTCCATATCTCAAATGCCATAGCATTGAGTTATCTTTTGCATTTGCAATAAGAACAAAATTTTCCATGTTAGACACATCCAATGGAAACATCTTGTTTCAAGTCATGCTAATTTGAACCCTTTTTCCTGATTTCTTATTTATAATGACACATGTGTTGTCATCAAACAAAATGGAATGCCCTCCAGCCATCAACTGTCCAACACTCAATAAATTGTATAAATCAGGCACGTATTGAACATTATTCAGCAGCTTTACCTTACCATGACTAGTTTCGATTTTCACTGTGCCTTTTCCTTCAACTTGCATCTCCTTTGTATTGCCAAGCTACACCTTTATCCTTTATGTCTCATCAAGCTCTTGGAATAAGGTTTTGGTGCCTGTCATGTGATTTGAACAACTACTATCAACAAACCACACATCATTAGATTTCGGGTTAGTATCGATGCGAGCCATAAAAAGCCTTTCTTCTTCTTCTTCTTCTTCTTCTTCTTCATTTTCTGCTACAAAATTCATCTGCTGATCTTTATACCAGCAATCAGCCTTTTATGCCTATATCTGTTGCAATGATAATATTGAACACCACTCCTCATGTTGCATTCCTCATTGTACTACATTTGCCCATCATTTCTTCCTCTACCTCTGCCATTACCACGACCACGACCACCACGAAATCCTCCTCTTCCTTGACCTTTGTTTGCTGAATGAACATTTTCCCCATGGTTAGTGGATGTCTCCTGCACTTGAGGTGCCTTCTCTTCATTCTTTTCTGACGATCTATTGATTCTTGACTCATGAGCTTTAAGAGAACCCATTAGTTCATCAACAAAGAGAACTAATAAATCATTTGCCTCTTCTATAGCAGCTACCACATTGTCAAATTTTGGAGTTAAGCTACGCAATATTTTTGCAACAATTGTCTCATCTGAAATTTGCTCACTATAGGTACGCATTTGACTGACTATTGCCATTGCTCTTGTCAAGAAATCGGCAATCAATTCACTATTCTTTTTTGATGTGGTTGCTGCTGCAATTCGTGAGAAGATGTTCTCATGAACTGCTTGCTGGATAATGAAGAGAGCTTTTGCATCCTTCCTTTTGATTTCTCTCAACCTTTCCTCATTTTCTGCATCGGGTTCTTACACATCAACAAACCCATACTCCACCACTTCCCATAGCTCCTGCGATATAAGCAAAGTCTTCACCTTGATGCTCCAAAACTCATATTTCTCACCATTAAAAATTGGTATGAGTGGTGCAGAGGAAGAAAAACCAATTGCTTCCATTACTCACTCTCATGTTTCCCTTTAGTGCCCAGAAAAAAATATTTCACTCAATACCCAATGGACCCAAGTCTCTCTTTTCACTCAATGGCACAATAGACAACCTGGCTTTGACACCACATTTGTTGAAAAAGACACTAGAAGAGAGTGGGAAGAAGAATGAACTTAAGCTGCTAATTCTTTATTTCTTCTAAAATTAAATTACTGCCAAAACAACTATGATGCTCCTATATATATAAGCTTAACTAAAGAAAAAAGACATAATTTTAGGAGTTCCATTAAACCTATAGGAGATCTATTAGCTACAACCACTAACTATTGACCAAGTAATAAACTCATAATTTCTAGAAACTACTAACAAACTCCATAAAGTCTCGGTCAACCTTTGAATCTTATCTCAACATCATTAACAGACAATAACCAAAAAGAAATCATTTATGCCTTCAAAGTGGTAAGGTTTCTTCAGCCAGAACTTGTACAAATCTTACAAACTCTAACTACAAGTGGGATAGGCAAGTCAAACTTTGTTTCCATTTCCACAGAGAATAGGGAATACATTGACAGACAATAAACAAAATAAAGAGAAGCTTTGAAGCTGTGAGACGGAGCTCAAATAGAGAGTTGTGTACAAATATGTGACAGACACTTAAAATAGTGATGCATGCAAGAAATAGCTAAGAGAGAGCTTTGCCTAGCGAGATAAACTTTGTTCTAGAGAGACCTGTTTGTGAGCTTCGTTGCGGAGAGAACAGAGGCGCTTCATTGCGGACATAATAGAGGCGCTTCATTAATGAGAGAACAGAGGCACTTTAGAGAGAGACTGAGATTCTGTGAGCCCTAAGATCGATGAGAGAAAGAGAGGTTGAAGGTGAGAGAAAGAGGGTTGAAGCTGAGAGAGACTCAAAGCTGAGAGAGAGTCGAAGTTGAGAGAGAGAGAGGTTGAAAGAGGGAGTGTTTTTTTGTGTAATTTTTTAGGCGGGTTGGAGATTTTCATTTCACGCTCTTTACTCCCACATAAAAAATACACCTTTCATTGCGTTTTAGTTTAAAATGCCATCCTTGACTGCAATTAAAACACCTAATTCTTATAGTCAGAAAAGAACTAGCTTGCAAAACAAATTAAGTTTTCGAGGCAACTATATAATTTTGAGATAATTATTTTGTTACTAATTAATTAAATTAATTATTATAATTTTTGGAAATTATAATTAAATAATTATATATATATACACACACTAACGTATATGTAACTCAAAATTAACATATTAGAAAATTTCAATTCAATTTATTATCTTTTAATAATTTAATATTATTTAATTTCATAAATCAAATATACTATCTCACTATCGATTAATACTAACTAATATGTTAATTTTGAATTAACTGATATTTAGATATTTATTTGATTAAATAATAAATTTGAAAAAAACCTATCACGTGGCATATCAGACTGTCACATGCTAATCATTGATTTTAAATTCAGGATTGGTGTGGCACACTGTAGTGCCACACGACAGTGCAGCGACACATTTGTAAATAATTTATTATTTTATCTAAACCTAAAACCTAATGACCCTTGACCTAGAATATATATATATATATATAGATAATATTCTATTGGCCTTAGAATTTGTTAATATCCGTCTGATTAATCGTTAATCAAAGCTCTGTGAATTCTCTTATTCTCTCTTAGAGCTCTGTCTCAAAAGTCCTTCAAATTTCTAGATCTCATGTGTTGAGTACTTATAGAGATAGAAAATTATTCTCGATTCATTCTATGTTCCCACACATGTCTTAGTGTGTTTGAGGATTGGTTTGGAAGATGTTGGTGTGGATCTCAAAGTTTGTTCATCATGGAATCGAATATTCGTTGTTGTTACTAGAAGATAGCGAGAACGCTTGACAGAGTTCAAGAAGTGAAATCCTTTTCTTTAAATGTCTATTAATATAATGTATAGATATATAATGGATGCGTATAGAAAAAATGTTTTTCACAAAAAATTATTTTTTTGGGATTTGTGGCGTCGCGATTGGTTTTTCAATCAATAAAATTTTTGAATCCCCCCCCATTTCTGCTACTCGCGAGCCGCAATTCCAACATATTACAATCCAAAAAGGGATAAATAATTTACATGAAGTACAAGGGAATACTGAGATGCAATCCTTAATCGATTTGGCTTCTTTTTCTCTTTTTTTTTATGGCAAGGATTAGAATACCTCTTATGTTATACAGCCTTTTGACGCGAATGACAATATTGGTGATGAAAGCACCCGGTTACTCAGCAACATAACAAGCAAGGCTGCTACTCTTTTGATTGCTATTTCTTTTAATTGATGTAGCAAGCTCATGTCTCTTACTACCTTTTGACGTGAATGACAACAGTTTTGTTGAAGGCACCCGGTTACTCAACAGCCTAAAACATATGAGCTTTTATATCTTTCTTATTCATACAATTTTTTTAAGCCAAGATTTTTAAGCAGCAAAGCTTAACAAAAGTTCCCTCCCCAAACTTGAATTATGCTATTAAGGACAATTGCAAAGCTGATTCCTAGAAGACTAGTCACCTAAATAGAGTATTAAGCCTCATTCAAGTTTAAATCACCATAAACTTCCCGAAACAGCTAACTCTACTTCTAAGTGCAAATGAATGGGTATCGGCACCAACAATCTCAATTCAGCATGCTTTGCAAATACAATTCTATTTATTCTCTTTTTTTTCTTTTTTTATAAGCTTTTATATGTTTTTGTAAAAAAAACATTGAGCAATAATGGCAAATAAATTAAAATTAAAACTTGCAGTAAAAATGTAGGATTAACTACCTAAAGATTAAAACAGAAATTTTTTAGATATGTCAAAAAAAGAAGGGCATACCCGCC